>PPKO02000055.1:0-66986 GCA_003706155.2 Ogataea glucozyma
TTTTTTTTTTTTTATTTTTTTTTTTTTTTTTTTTTTTTTTTTTTTTTTTTTTTTTTTTTTGCTAAATTGATCATCATCCGGGGCAAGCTGACATACATATACTTCGACACAGCTTGGCAACAAACAGCTCATCAGTTGATATATAGATTCTGTGCTAGAACAGCTCAGAAAGTGCAAGTTTATCTTGGACAACGCCATCCTTACACGCCCATCCACCTTCTCCAGGTGATTCTGCCGTCGTTACACACCTCAACTTAGCAGGTGCTGTGTTTTCCCTACCTGTACTCGCCTCTCCAGGTCTTGTCCCGCATTAGGAGGCAAACCTCGCCAGTCCTTATCGCCGTTTTCTTTGGAATAGAGGCCAGAATCTTCACAGTTGCACATTCAAGCGTCGTCTTCATCTTTGCACCGCCACGCTGTCGCTTAGTTCCACATCCCATCGCATGGCATGTCCGATTCTAGCATATCCAAAACATCAACATCACCTTCCGCCGTCGTACCTGCCACCGCACAAATCATGACGGCTTCTTCGACCACCCCAAAAGCCCCCAATGCGACCGCCCCAATTCCAAGCACCGCCCCTAATATGACCGCCTCAAACGCCCCTAACTCAGTCACAGCCCCTGGACGTCCCGACAAAATCGACAAACAGTCTCTGGAGTACGTGGTACGCAGCGGGATTGCAGGTGGAGTGGCCGGGATCTCCGCCAAAACGCTGATAGCCCCCCTGGACCGTGTCAAGATCCTCTTTCAGACCAACAACCCGCATTACAAGCATCTCGCTGGCTCTTTCAAAGGAATGTTCAAAACCATCCAGCTCATCTACCAAAATGCCGGTGTCCATGGACTCTATCAGGGCCATTCCGCGACTTTGCTGCGGATCTTCCCCTATGCAGCCATCAAGTTTGTGTGTTACGAGCAAATCCGCACGGTTCTGATTCCGAGAGATGAGTTCGAGACCGCCGGAAGACGTCTGTTGGCCGGATCCTTGGCCGGGGTGCTGTCTGTGGCCTTCACGTATCCTTTGGACCTCATCCGAGTCCGTCTGGCGTTCGAAACGTCCACGAAACAGATCAATTATGGACGGGGAAAAATCTGGCACATTTTGAATGTCATCTATCACGAACAGCCCCGGTACACCAGCACCAAGTGGCAGCTGTTGCAGGCTCTTACCAACTTCTACCGCGGCTTTGTGCCCACTATCTTGGGCATGGTTCCTTACGCGGGCGTTTCGTTCTACTCTCACGACTTGATTCACGACTTCTTCAGGTCGGGGAGACTCGCCAAGTACACGGTCATCGACTACGCGGCACCGGCGTCCATGTCCAAGGCCAAGAAGACAAAATCCGAGTCTTCTTTCGACACCCGAAAGCCCCTGCAAACGTGGGCCCAGCTCCTTGCCGGAGGTGGTGCAGGGATGTTAGCCCAGGCTGCCGCGTATCCGTTCGAAGTGATCAGACGGCGAATGCAGGTTGGAGCAGTCACGAACTCGGGCGGCCAGTTCTATACGATTAGCCACACGGTCGCAATGATTTTTGCCGAGCGCGGTTTTAAGGGCTTCTACGTGGGGCTGGGAATCGGGTTCATCAAGATCGTGCCGATGTTTGCGTGCTCGTTCTACGTTTACGAGCGGTGTAAGGGTTTTTTGGCGATCTAGTCGGCGAGCGAAGCAAGCAATTATTCCGTCGGCAAAGCCGTGCCAATGGACGCGCCGTCGAAGCAGACGAACGAATGGCCCGGGATTGTTACATTTGCACAAAGCCGTTCCAGTCCTGCTCATATTTGCCGGTTTTCTGGACCCTTCCACCTCACGGCTCGAGGATCGCACCAACTCGTCAGCCTATAGAATGCCAGTGGCTCGCTTGTTGAAAGCCCTCATCAGTCGTCGCTGGCCATCGTGTGCCAACATCGTGTGCTGACCAGCTTTCCAGGGCTTTGTGGGATCCGACGACTCGCACACTCACCGGCCATCGTATGTACATTATAGAACAATGCATCTTCTGCATCTCTAAACGGTATATTTGAATGCCTATTAATCATTAATTACACAGCGAGCTGTACAGGTCCCGCTTTGCTCGTGTTTCAGGACTCGCGTCAAGAGAGTCAAAACCCGAGACTAAACGTCGAATCTAGCTCAAGTCCCACGACATTAGCGGGAAACTCGACCGTTGCTTCGACAAAATCGCTTTTATACTCCGCCTTCAACCAAGGGAAGTTCCACGTGCCTCGACTCGCCCACCGACGAACGTCGGGCCAAGTAAGCCACTACTAACTCACTCGCTAACTCGCCTCGCTCGGCAACACAAAGTCCGCCTCACGAATTCCCGACTTATCACACATCGACCTGAAAATCCCTCCAGCCATATACAGCTCCCTCGGCGTGTCGAACTCCGCCACCTGGCCCTTGTCCATCACAAGAATTCGGTCGTAGTTCACAATTGTCTTGAGCCGGTGGGCAATACAAAGAATCGTGCAGTCGTGGAACTCGCGCACAATTGTGGCTTGCACTTTGGCATCAGTCTCGTAGTCCACGCTCGACGTCGCCTCGTCCAGGATCAGAATCTTCGAGTTCTTCA
Organism: Ogataea glucozyma; assembly: GCA_003706155.2. Lineage (NCBI taxonomy): Eukaryota > Fungi > Ascomycota > Pichiomycetes > Pichiales > Pichiaceae > Ogataea > Ogataea glucozyma. The sequence goes on from PPKO02000055.1 coordinate 2,577, forward strand.
CAATCGCCCGCGTCAGCGCCAGCATCTGCCGCTGGCCCAGCGAGAAGTTAGCGCCGTTGTCTTCAACCACCTTGTCTAGATGGAACTTGTGCAGCTCGTCTTTCCCCTTCACCTGGGCTCTAACATGGCCAAACTCTTTCTCGGAAATGCACCCAGACCGCAGCAGCGAGTCATACAAAACATCGTCGTCCAGCTCGTTGAACGGGTCTAAGTTCGACCGAATCGTTCCCCGGAACAAAACAGGGTCCTGCGGGATGATCGAGAGCTTGGAACGGAGATCGTGTAATCCGATTTGAGTCACGTCGACGCCGTCGATCTCGATCGTCCCCTCGGGCTCGCTCAACCGGTACAAAGCCGTCATGATCGTAGACTTGCCAGCGCCTGTCCGGCCGCAAATGCCAATCTTCTCCATCGGCCGGATTTCGATCGACAGATTCGTCAGCACAAACGGCAAGCCAGCACGGTATCTCAGCGACACATCCTTGAACGAAATTGCCCCGTGCTCAGGCCAGCTCTCTGGAGGCTTCTTGCTCTCGTCCGCCGTCTCGTGTGCCGCTTCCTGCGGCAGATCCAGCGCATACTCGCAGATCCGCTCCACAGAGTTCAAACTTTGCTCCAACTGGCCCATGGCCCGGGCCGTGCTGATCAGATTGAAGCTCAATGTCACCAAATACGAGATAATCAGACCAGACGAGGCAGCACTGATCTTGAACGCCCGTCCAACACACAGCAGACAGACCACCAAATTGATCATTGCCGTCACCAAATGCAGCGTGACAGCAAGCCACCGCTGCAGAGAGTTTGTCAGAAAGTAAGCCTCGTTCATCTTGTTGATCAGAGCAGTGTTCTTGTCGACAAAAGCAGTCACCGAGTCGTAGATCTTGATCGTCTCGCTGCCCTGCAGCACCTCGTCGAAGTTCGAGTAAACAATAGACCGCTGGACCCCCTCGATTCGCTTCACCTCGCGGGCAGAAGCCTGGTACACCGAAAACAGAGTCAGCATCGTCAGCCCAATGAAAGGCACAAAGATCGCAAAGTACGGCATGTAGATAATGCACATAATGTAGATCCCGATCATGTTTGACACTCCGTACGAAAACAGACGGGCCTGCTCGGCTATCTCGTTATCCAGCACGTCCGTGTCCTTGGTGAACCGGTTCAGAATCCGGCCCATCGGAGTCGTGTCAAAAAATGACATTGGCGCCCGCAGAATCTTCTCCAGAGCCTTGATGTTGAGCTTCTCCGAGGCGTGGTTCGTCACGTAAACGATCGAGCAGAACTGCCACGTCGTGCAACACACCGTCAGCACTGAGAACATCACGTAGATCCCGATGTAGAAGTTGTCCTGGCGGCCACTAAACTTGTCCTCCTGCCAGAACGACAGCCAGACGTTCTGGAAGAGCATGCAAAATGTGCTCAGAACCATGCTGCTGAAAATCATAGGAATGGTTCCCGCAATACCCAGAGTCTTGCTGCCCGCCTGCAGGTACTCCCGGATCACTGTGAACGAAACTGCCGTGGTCTGGCGGAGCTCCTTCTGGATGAGCACGCCGCGCTCCTTCTCATATTCTCTTTTGGTCTCCTGTTTCTTGATGGAAATCTCCAGCTCGGACTCTGAGTCTTCAGGCACTTCCGCAATTTCTCCATCTTCCTCCTTTTCTTCCTCACGTTCCTCCTCTGCCTCCCCCTCCTGCTGGAACTGCATCAGCTGCACAAACTGCTCGTTGCGCGCCAGCAGGTTCTCTTGCGTGTCCAAGTCGACCGTCCCGTCGCTGTTCACAAACATGATCTTGCTGGCAGCCTTGATCAGCGACAGCTGGTGCGTCGCCAGCATCCGCGTCTTGCCTTCAAGCAGCCCCATGATGCACCTGTCCATGATGTGCTTGCCGACCTTGGCGTCCACGGCACTCAGCACGTCGTCCAACAGGATAATGTTGTTGGCCGGGTCGATATACACCGTGTACACCGCTCTGGCGAGCGTAATCCGGGCCTTTTGACCACCCGAAAGGTTGACTCCGCGCTCGCCAATCTCGGTCATGTCGCCGGCAGGAAGCATCTCAAAGTCGCTCTCCAACCCGCAGCACGACACCACCGCCTGGTAGCTCTGCTCGTCCAGCGGCCGGCCAAAGACGATGTTGTCCTTCACGGTGGCGTTCTGGATCCATGGCGCCGCGCAGAGCAGCAGATTGCCCGCGATCTCGACGCTGCCAGCCTTTCTGGGCATCGCGCCGCTGAGCGCCGCCAGCAGCGATGACTTCCCACACCCGATCGGCCCCGTAATCACCACAAACTCGCCATGCGCGAGCTGGAAATTGAGCCTGTGCAGCCCGTCGAACAAGAGGATATTTTTGTTGGTTTCCAGCTGAATCTTCTCGCCCGTCTTCTCGTCGTAGCCGGCCTCCTCGTCGTCGTACGAGTCCCAGTCGAACTCGCCGTCCTGCACGGAGATCGCATAGGCCGAGTCTTGCTGGCTCACCCGGTGATACTCTGGGTCCGGCTGCTCCTCGCCGGCCAGCAGGTACTGCTGGACCCGCTTGCACGCGATGTACGCATCTGCGCTCGAGCTCAGCGCTATCGGCAGCAGGGAAACATGCGACTGCAGGATGTTGAACAGCGTCAGCGACGAGAAAATGTTGGCTGCTCCAGCGAGAGTGCCGCCGTTATCGCCATACACCGACAGGAAGCCCACCATGGACGACAGACTTGGCAGCGACATCGCCAGGGCTGTGACGGAGTTCCGCAGGAACTGGATCTTCAGCATCACGCCCATCTCGTTAGACCGGACCTGGGACACGAGCCGGGCATACGGTGGCTCCCACGAGTAGTACTTGATGATCTTCATGCTGTTGAGCAGCTCCTTGACGTAGCGGATCCGGCCGTCTGTGAACACGTTGACGCCCTTTCTGAGCCGCAGCAGCGGCCTGGTGGCGTACACGATGACCGCCGCCATCAGCAGGAAGAAGCCCACGCCGGCCAGAACCGCTCCGCCCATATAGTGCGCCAGCAGAACGATCGCGATCGTGAGCCCCGTGGGGAACATGATCGTGAAGGGGAAAAAGCTGACGGCGAAGTCGATCCTGGAGAGGTCGGTTCCGAGCAGCGAGGTGATGGCCGAGGGTGTGAACTCGGCCCTGGCACGCCGGTCAAGCTTGAACGACTTGTCCAGCAGCACCTTAGTCAGCAGGCCTTTCACCTGGCAGCCCAGGAGGGCGCTGGAGTGGAAGAAGTGCGCGAAGCCGAACCCGGTGACCATGACGAGAGCACTGATTCCCACGGCGTAGCCGTAGCCGTTGGCGCCCACGGGCACGCCGGACGCCTTCTTGTGCACGTATGAGATCAGAGATCGCACCAGTATCGGGTTGAGCCCCGCGGCGACGTCACCGAGAAACTTGATGAACAGACTGAGGTTGTACTGCCATCTAAAAGTGTCGTACAAACAAAGAAGAGCCAAATAAGAGGGATACTCAAAGTTGGGATCGCGATGGCGAATTTGCCACCGATTTTCCGGAGTGTCGGGCAGCCCCACTTTTTTCAGGTAGCCCCGCTCGACACGGTCTTTGCGGGATGCAAAATGCTCGGAAAACTTTCTGGCGTTCTCCTCCACGTCGTACTCGGTGCCCTCGTCGATGCGGAACAGGTCCTCGGGCTCGAGGATGCGTCGGTAGCCCACGCGCAGCAGCGGCACGCACCACAGGAAGAAGAGCTCGCTCACGGGATTGGTGTGGCGGTACGGGTACGGCGTGCGGTCGTCGTGGGATGGAATTGGCGGCACAGTTTTCGTGCGCAGGGCCCACGAGAAGAGCCGTTTCTGAGGCTTAAGTCTCGGATCTGTGCTGGCAGAGGCCTCGACATCGGTGTAGGACGATGACGAGGACGCCGAGTCCGAGCCTTTCACAGGCTTGGTTTTTTTCATAGTGGACGATAACGTGGGATGGCGTTCTGGTTGGGGAAAAAAAGATGCAAATTGTCTAGTGGGATTCGCCGAGTGTGATGAATCTGTGGGAAAGCCTTGCTTGAGACAGCGCAGTCATGCAACGGGGGCTTGTAGGTCGTTCTCGCAGTCTCGCAACGCAGTGCACACAGTCCACGTTTCCTCCGTGGGATGAAAATTTGGGAAAATCTAACAGAACCTAGCCCACCTTACCCTGGTTTGTCATACAAAGTGACATTTTGCGATATACTTATAGGGTTGCACCTGAATTTTTTTTTTTGGTCTCCAGCCCGTTCAATCTCGGCTTTATTACGTCAGCACTGCTAATCGCGCGTGTGATTTCGCGAAGATACTACACAGTTTTTCGGGCAAGTTGCGCGAACCTGCAGCTCAGACAATAGGCCCGGCGCATTCGAGGTTATGTGTTTTGCCCATTTTTGAAAAAAAGTCCGTCCGACGCTTATTATCCGTGAAGAACTGTGTACAGTTTGGCCGCCACCGCCACACTATAGCCCCCGAGGAACGATGCCACAAGGAGCCTGTTGTAGTGCTGCAGCACGTTGTTCCGCGCCGGGGCGTCTGCGTTCCTCGGCGTTCCTCTGTGCCTTCTGTGTCTCCGACGTGTTAGCTTGGACACCCGGCCTGTCTTTTTCGCTCCGGGTTTGTGCCTTATCGCGAGACGATCTTCCTTCGGTGGAATCTGCAGGTTGGCAGGAGCCACCCTCTCTGGCTCAGAGTCGGACAATGCCGAGTCTGCTGGGCCCGAGTCCGACGCAGAAGAGGCGTAGTAGCTCAGCTCTTTTGGGTCCGGCGACGAGTGCACCCGGATGACAGGTAGTTCAGTGCACGCAGGAACCGGAGAGCTGCTGTCGAGTTTCTTCTTCTGTCTGCCAGCAGCTCTCGAAATTCTTGGCCTGAGTCTTGGCAGTTGCACCGCCTTGTTTTTCTTATCTGAGTCCTGCATTAAAATTTTCGCGTGCTAAAGAAACCAGATAAATGCGACTAATCGAGTAGTGACTGATCGGTTATCAGTAAACACCAGGTTCGTGACGTTCCTCTCGCAGGGAGAAAGACCCACGCCTTATATACACGATTATTTGGCCGCTGCGACATGTCATAAACCTAGCAAATACATTTTATCATTTATACCTAAATACAGAGCCCAGAGTAGTTTCCGGATCACCTCTGGTGAGCGTGGTGGGTGTGGCCAAAGATGTTTCTCTTGAGGGCGTGCAAGACGCTGGTCGTGTCTCTTTTCTGGAACAGGGACTTCTGATCGACGTAGTTGCAGCCGGTGTCGACGTCGTCGTTCTGGACGTAGGCGTAACACGTAGTACCCGAGGCGCACTCCATGGTGACCCAGGCTCCGTAGTTGCAGATGGCGAACTTTCCGTCAGCGGAGCACGCGATTTCGCCCTCGGTGGAGCACGAGTCTGCTGACCCGGCGTAGAGACCGCTGTCGTAGTTGGCGTTGAGACACTTGGCCTTGTCAGCACCGGAGAGCGACGAACAGTCGGTGTATGTGGCGGTGCTGGCTGCGGGTGTGGCGGTGCTCGGGGCTGCTGTGGCGGTGCTGGTGGAGGAGACTGTCACTGTGGCGAAGGTGGTGAACTGTTGTTGGAACTGGGTGGAGGAGGATGACGTGACTGGCTCAGCTGGGGCAGGCAAAGATGCGACAGCCTCGGTGGTCTCGGCGACTTCAGGGGACTGCGTCGAGGAGATCAAAATGGCAGTAGAGGAGGTGATCTCGACTGAAGTGAATTCAACAGAGGTGGACTCGACTGAAGTGGACTCGACGGAAGTGGACTCGACGGAAGAAGAAGACTCAGTCGAAGTGGCCTCGATCGAAGAAGACTCGACTGTGGACACGGAAGAGGAAGTGGACTTGGATGATTCAGTTGGCTTGGTTTCCTCGGTTGAAGTAGTGGAAGAGGAGACAGAGGAGGAGGAAGTGGAGGTACTCGAAGAAGTGGTCGAGGAACTAGAAGTGGTAGAGGTACTGGAAGTACTGGAAGTAGTAGAAGTACTGGAAGTACTAGTAGAACTGGAAGTACTGGAAGTAGTAGAAGTACTGGAAGTACTAGTAGAACTGGAAGTAATGGAAGTACTGGAAGTACTAGTAGTACTAGTAGTACTAGTAGAACTGGAAGTGGCAGCACTAGAACTGACAGTGCTAGTGCTACTTCCGTACAACCCAGTCAAAATGCTCTTCATAGCATCAACGTAGTTCTCGTCGTCGGTGACGTCATTGGAGAAGCCCTGAGACGCATCCCAGAGCATGATGCCTCCCAAGTTGGAGTCGGAGCTTCCGACAATCGAGCTGAGAGTCGATTCGACAGTATCGACGTCGACATAACCAGCGGAAGCAGCGCTGGACGACGCAGGAAGACCGATGAACAACTTGATGTCCGAGTTCGGAGACGTCGAGGAAGCGTAGTCGGCCCAGGTGTCCCAGTTGAAAGTCTTGTCGAGGTCGCAGTTGTTGTTGTAGAACTGGATGAATGCAAAGTCAACGTCGGCGTTCGACAGCATGTCGCCCAGGGACTCGTCTGGGTACACGCACTGCGGAGCAGCAGAGATGTAGTAGTCCTTGGACGAGTCCTCGGAGTAGTAGCTTCTGAGCTTGGTGGCAAGAGCAGCGTAACCGGTGCTGTCGTTGTTCTCGATGTCAAAGTCGAAACCGTCGAGAATGGCGTCCCCGAAAGGACGTTCCGAAGCGTCTCCGGCTCCAAAAGTGTTCCACAGATATTCGGCAAAGTCTTCGGCAACGGAGTCCGACGAGAACCCGTAGTCGCCGGAGGCTCCTCCGAGCGACAGAAGCACTTTCTTGCCGAGGTTTTGGCAGGTCTGGATGTCAGAGGCGATCTCGTCGCAGTCCAACAGACCGTCCGAAAACGTGCTTGAGCAGGCAGAGGCAAAGTTCAGAGTCGGCACCGAGTCGGCGCTGGAAAAGTCGGTCATGAACGAGAGAAGAAAGATGTCGGCAGAGTCGCTCTCGCAGTAGTAGGACAGTCGCTCCTGAGAGCCGGCCGAGGCCTGGCCCCAGTACAGAGCGACATTTGTGTGTGCAGAGGCGTCAAAGGACGCGGCAGAGGAGCCGGCCAGGGCCAGGAAAGTGGCAGCGAGCTCGGTCAGAGTGCGCGTGGAAAGCATGCTGTAATGCGGAAGGATTGGATGGCCTGAGTGAGTACTAAAGAATGACTGGTCTGTAAAGACGGGATATCAGGTTGGGACTAAACGAATGTGAGGTGACGGCTTTGGTGATCTAGTGTATTAAGACTGTTTGAAAGACATCCTAGCAGCCAACAAGGCCGTCTTTTATATACTTTGCCAACGCCAGCCCCTCTCAGGCCTGTTTGATGGCTAACAGCGGAGCCTTCCCCATTCGGAAAGGCCCTGAAACATGGCAGCGATCCGGGATTTGATAGCAGAGAGAAAAAAGCATCTTAGTCTGCGGTGCCTTGCGCTCTGGCCCGGCTAAAAAGGCGCGTGTCGTGGCCGTTTTGGGAAATTACACACTCGAGCCACCCGTGTGTCAGTCTTCCCCAGATCACAAACAGCTCTGCGACCAGCCATCCCCGAGATCTCGGGAGTCGTGCGCGCGCCAGATCTGCAAAAGAAAAAAAAAAAACATTTCTCGGTTCCGCAGAACACCCTTGCACCAGAAAAGGAAAGCTTGCACGTGCAAACCCACAAACATCCCTGCACGCGGAGGAAGAGCATGCAAAAGGGAGAGTGAAGCCAGCAGGACGGCAATCTATCACCACGTTGAACTATTTTGTCGGATTCGGAGTGATTCAAAGACCTGAAGGGCTTCAGAAGATCCCGCCACCACTCGCTAGCAGAGCGATCGTGAACGATTCTGTCCGATTGTGACAACCTTCCATCCTTATACTTTCAATTGTGCCTTTCATCAGATGTCCTTCAACGCTGCCCACTCCCCCTTCTGTTTGTCCTCGAATCCGCCTTCCAACAACACGTTGGGCCTGGGCGCGTCGCTCGTTCTGCCCGTGATCACCACGTCGGCCTCAGCAAATAATTGTAAACCCTGCTGCGCAGCTCCGCTGTGGTTTCATCCTTGTCATCCTCAAACAATGGCGACCACATCTCAACTCCCAACTTTTCCACGCTAAACCCGTACTCTTCTGCCAGCGGGAAGAACGCCAGGTCTTCATCCAGCAGATGCGGTCTGTGTGGTGAGAATGAAACCAGCACAACGGAGTCTTTTCCCGGCGAAACAAGATCCTTGCAACTCTGCAGCAACTTGCGATGCTCAGAATGGTTGAAAATGACGTCACTCAGGATAATGAGGTCGAAACCGGGACTCTCTGGCCGGACTTCTGCCACCAACTGTCTCAGTTCGTCCGGTGGATTGCCCCAGATGAATCCACGACTGGCACAGACACGAGTGTCCAAGTGGTTGAGCTTGAAGTTGTGTGCTATGTTGTCGATGAGCTCGGGATCCGGGTAATCGGTAGCCACCACTCTACTTGCACCGAGAATACCACACAAAACTGAGGGAAGAGCACCGCCGGAGCCCACCTCCAGCACAGTTTTGCCCTCCACAATGCTCTTGAAGTTGGTCTCAAGGTACCTGGCCACCGATTTCCCGGCATTGGTTAGAATGTGGCCGTACAGAGGGGATGACCCGATCAGATGGATGTCCACCAGCTCGCCGTTTTGGCGCTGGTATTGCACGGTTTTTCCGGCCGGTTTGCTGGGACGAAAGTCTTCCGGCTCCTCAAAAATACTGTTATCTATGAAAACGTCTTCGTCTGTCATAGTGGGCGGCAAATCGTGAGCGTGGGGTGTCTAATCCCATTCATAGACCCTGAGCTTGGTTGATTTTAGTGTGTTTTTCAGTACTCGAAATTTTTTTTGGTTCCTGTGATCTTCATCACGTGGACGAACATGCTGAAAAAAAAATATATCACAAGTCTACACAGATCAGTATGACAAAATGAACCAACTTGACCAATCGAGACTGCTGGTACCCCTGCTTCCCCTACGCCGCACTCTACTCATTTGCATCCCCTTCACGCATGTGGCAAACCAGCATCAAGAATCCCGAGTTTTTCTACCTTTACGTCGAACTGTGAGTACCAATTCTCCACACGTTTGTACCTTTCCTCCCACTAACACCATCAGAATCTACCCCTCGTCGCCGCAAGAGCCACCGACACTCGACGGCGTCACGTGGAAAACGTTCATTTCCAAAGCCCTTCGCCAGTTCCACGGCGTTGTAGGCGAGGCCATCCAGGTGGACGTTCTCCAGATCAGCGGTCCGAACGCGCTTCTACGAGTCCCAACGATGGACAAAGACACCCTCATTGCTGCCCTGACTGCTGCTATGGTGCGGCTGGATGCCGTGGGGCTTTCTGGCGAGGGCCATGTGCGGATTCTCGAAAAGAGCCAGTATCTTCCCGGGGTGACGGGGCCGCCTCGGTTCCAGTGGTTTGCCGAGCCGCCGAACAAGACAAGCGGATCAAACGTCATATAGCTGCTTACAGCCGTGACTAGTGTATCATAGAGTGTATTTATAGTGGAATAGAACAAATAATCGGTGAGTGTACATTCTCGGTGCAGTGGGTGGTTCCGCGAGACCTGCAGAGCACACCGTGTCGGAGGGGCAATGCAAGCCCAATGTGCTAGTACCTCACGCTCTTCAGATGCAATGCTGCCCGGGCTCTTTGCCTCAGATGAGCACAGGCAACCTCGCCAGACTCGCTTCGCACCTGGTTTGTGTGGTTATGAGCCCGGTCACGTGCCCAGGAATCACCGCTCCTTTACTACATTCTGTCATTTGGGGGCGAAAAAATTACCCAAATAACTTCACAATTTTTATTTTGATATCTGTTATCAACGAAATCTGACCTTCAAAAGGCACCGAATCCACGCTAAAATACCCCTCAACAACCACAAACGGGCCAATTAGCACTTGTATATTGCTTGCTCAACTATTCGCACTGCATTGAGAGATATCCCCACATTGACCCCCCACTTTCAAATCCCTCTCTTCCCTTTTCTCTATGGCCCCTAACCCCACAAAATGATCGTTAACCATTGGCTGTCGCTGCTCGTATGTGTGCTGGCGCGCCTGACACTGGCCTGGGAGCCTTTAGTGAGTACCAACAAGTTCGAACTGGTGCGGGATGTCGTCTATTTCGACGATTCGCCGTCGCTTTTGCTGTTAGAGAAGAACAAAGCATACTCTTCCCACGACGACGGTAAGACGTGGAGCCCTCTGGAGCTGAAAGACAAACAAGGAAAGGCCGTCGATGTTGTTACGATCGCCCAGGTCGAACACGATAACAAAATGGGCTTCATTTTTTCGGAAAACAGCACCCATTTCTACACCAAGGACCAAGGAAAGACGTGGAATTCGTTCCAAGTGGACGAGAATACCGCCGCTAAAGGCATGTACGCCCGGGTGGAGGTGAACTACGCTAACCACGATCTGCTGCTGTTTTCTTTTGTGAGCTGCGAGCGTTCTGGTGGCGGCGGCTTTGGTCGCGATACCCTTCTAAACCCTTGCACCAGCAGCTGGTACTATTCGAACGATGGTTTAAAAAGTGCCCCCAAAAAAGTCGACGTGCCCAACTTGGACAGCTGCACGTTTGCCAAATCAAACGCGGCTTTCACTGCGGGCCCAGACTCGACGATTTTGTGTGTCCAGCGCACGCCAGCGACCGAGAAACAGCCTCCTCACAGCGAGGTTGTGTCCTCGAGCGACTTTTTTAAGACGGTCGCCACACATGGAAGCGGCAAGGACTCGCTGGACAAGTCTAACGTGGCCCTGTTGAAAGTGGTTCAGTCGTTCATCGTCGTCGGGATCCAGTCGGACCGCTTCTCTCAGAACAGTAACCTAGAACTGTATGTCTCACGGGACGCTGTCGACTTCCGCAAGGCCTACTTCGAGAGCCGGCTGAAGCAGTGGTCGTTCCAGTTGCTTCCGTCGACGCCGTCGTCTTTGCACATCGCCGTTTTTGGCGGCGGAAATTCGCAGGATTTTGGACCCTCCGCCGATATCTATAAGAGTGACTCCTCGGGACTTTTCTTCGAGAAGATGTTCAGCGATGCGTCTGTCTCAGGCGTCACGGCCCAGAAGGTGCAGAACATTGACGGGATCTGGCTGCTTTCGAAGACGGTCGGCGTGGACAAGCAGACGGGGCTGGCGAACGACAAGTCGCAGATCTCCTTTGACGACGGGCGGAGCTGGTCATATTTGAAAGTTGCAGATGACGACAACTGTAAAGGCGATGAGGAGTGCTCTTTGAACCTGATGTGGCTTTCTGAGCGGACGGGTGACGGGAAGATGGTGACGGGCCCCACGCCTGGAATCCTCGTCGGAATGGGTAACACAGGGCGGTATCTGTCGCACGACTACCACGACTACAAGACGTACGTCTCGCGGGACGGCGGTTTGACGTGGCGGAAAGTCTTTGACGAGAGCAGTGTTTTCTCGTTTGGTGATCTGGGAAACATCATCATGGTGATTCCAGTGACAATCGAGTTTCTTCTGACCGGGGAGCCGGATAATCTACCGTCATCGTTCGACTATTCGCTTGACCAGGGAGCTTCGTGGACCACTGTTGACCTCGGCCGGCACATTCTTCCGCTGTACGTGCTGTCCACCAAGGACGGGACCACCCAGACGCTGATCATTGTGGGTGTGGACGTTAAGGAGGAGAAGGCGTACACGTTTTCAGTGGATTTTTCAAGCGCCTTTGACCGGGTGTGTGCTCCCGTGGATATGGAAGAGTGGTACGCCAGAGTTGATCCCGCGACCCAGGAACCTGTGTGTGTGTACGGACACCGCGAGAAGTTTGTGAGACGGAAGCAGGACGCCCAATGTTTTGTCAAGCAGAACTATGAGGACCTTAAGGTGATCGAGGAGCCGTGTGTATGCACGATCGAGGATACCGAGTGCGAGTACGGCTTTGAAAAGGACGAGGATGGCGAGTGCCAGCCAAACATGGCGATCATCTCGGCCGAGTTTTGTTCTGGGCGCAACGCCAAGAAGGAGATTAAGCTGACGTCGAGACGCATGATTCCCGGCAACCCCTGTGTGGCCAAAGACGGCTACAAGATTGCCAAAGACGACGCAGTGATCCAGTGCAAGGGTGCCAGTCAGAACGTGAGCGCTCCCATCTCTGTTTCGCAGACGCCGTTCGAGCAGGGCATCTCGAACTACGTGTATCTGGGCGCCGATCCTGAAGCTGACGGGATTCCAGACGAGACGTTACTGGTTCTTTTGGAGTCCAAGGAACTGTATGTCTCGTTTGACGGCGGTTCCGTGTTTCGTCCGTTTGTGGGCAACCCAAATAAAGTTATCTCAGTGACTACGAACCCATACTTCCCGAACTATGTGTTTGTGATGACCGAAAACAACAAGATGTTTATTTCAAGCGACAGAATGCTATCGGAGCTCACGGTTGAGGCTCCCGTTGACTTCAGTGCGCACAGCGAGTCGAGACTGTCTTTCAATAAAGACGACCCTGAGCAGTTCATCTGGTACAGCCAGACAAACTGTGAGAATGCTTTCTCATCGGACTGTCGTTTGGAGGCGTACTACACGACCGACTTGGGCCGCAATTTTCAGCATCTTGCCGACGACGTCCGCTCGTGTCGGTTTGTCGGGTCTCTTTTGGACAAGAAAAAGTACTCTGTGAACGAGACTTTGATCCTTTGTGACCAGCTGAACGCCGACAAGCAGTCCTACAGGCTCATCTCGAGCACGGACTTCTTCAAGAGCAGTCCAAAGGTGCCATTCGAAAAGATTATTGGGTCGACAGAAAGCGGCGAGTTCATTATCGTGGCCCGTCTGAACGACGATGCGACTTTGACCGCATTTGTCTCGGTGGACGGCCGCACTTTTGCCGAGGCCAAGTTCCCACAGAACGTTCAAGTGACTCGGCAGACGGCGTACACTGTGCTCGAAGTTTCTTCAGAGCAGGTTTTCATGCACGTGACGACGCACTCTGAATCTCAGGGCGAGTATGGGTCGCTTCTGAAGTCCAACTACAACGGGACGTTGTACGTGACGACGATTGACCATGTCAATCGGAACGAGTATGCTTTCGTGGACTTTGAGACTGTTCCAAGTCTGGAAGGTATCCTCTTGTTGAATGTGGTGTCCAACGCCGACGAAGTGAAGTCCTCGAGAGCGGCGAAGAAGCTCAAGACAAAGATCTCTCACAATGACGGTGCCGAATGGACGTTTCTGGTGCCTCCAGCGGTGGACTCTGCGGGCCAAAAGTACGGATGTGGTGGTTCTTTGGAGAAATGTTCCCTGAACTTGCACTCTTTCACTGAGAAGGACGATCCTTCAAGGGATACGTATTCCTCTGCCTCGGCGATTGGCATGTTTTTCGGCGTTGGAAACGTTGGCGAGTCTCTGAGTTCGAAAGAGGACGAGAGCACAGCCACGTTTTTCTCGAGAGACGCTGGCCTGACGTGGACAGAGGTGAAGAAGGGCAACTACATGTGGGAGTTTGGCGACCAGGGAACAATCCTGGTGCTTGTCAAGCAGGGAAAGACCAAGACAGTGAGCTACTCGCTCGATGAGGGAGAAACTTGGTCTGACTATGACTTTTCCGAGACTGAATACGACGTCTGGGACATTGCGACGGTTCCTTCAGACACGGCACGCAAATTTTTGTTGCTGGCTAAGGATTCCAACCACAAGGATGTGACTTTCACTCTTGATTTCAGCGGAATTCACGAGAGACAATGTTTTGGCTCCTTGGACGGATTGTCTGATGACTTTGAGTACTGGATCCCCAAGCATCCATTCCAGGCCGATAATTGTCTTTTTGGACACCAAACGAGGTATGTTAGACGGAAGCCAAGCAAAAGCGACTGTTACATCGGCAGTGCCCCTCTTAAGGGCTTTGAGATTGTGAAGAATTGCACCTGTGTGAGGGCTGACTTTGAGTGTGATTACAACTACGAGATGCAGGCGGACGGTACTTGTAAACTGATCAAAGGTTTGACACCTGTGAATAAGGCAGAAGTTTGCTCCAAAGACTCGTCTCTTCTGGAGTACTGGGAGCCTACTGGTTACAGGAAGGTGCCCATGAGTACCTGTGAAGGTGGGTTGGACCTTGAGAAATGGACTGCTCATCCTTGTCCAGGCAAGAAGAGCACCAAACTTCACGGTGTTTCCCTGTTTTTGGTGATTTTCCTGCCTCTTGTTGCCTTCTTCGGGGCCTGTGGGTTTGTGTACGAAAAGGGAATACGCAGAAACGGCGGGTTCTCAAGGTTTGGCGAGATCAGACTGGACGATGACGATGAGATCGAGCTGATTGAGGAGAACAACGTGGACCGGGTGGTGAACAGGATTGTTCGTGCTGGACTGTACTCTGTGGGGGCCTTTGTTGGTGCTCGTCATACGGTTGCTAGTTTCCTGAAAAACGGTGTCTTCTCAAGATTCAAGAGAGGCGGGCTGGACAGTTATCATCGGTTTAGTTCGACGTATAATGACCGGATCATCGACGATGAGGACGAGTCGTTATTTGGGTATAACGCGAACGATGACGATGCGAGGGAGATTGATAGTTTTCTTGAGCACGGACTGAGCAATGACATTGGGGATGATGAGGGGTTTGAAGAGGATTTCGAAGACTTTACGACAAGCGGAACGACGAGCGAGCAGCACGACGAGCGAAGCGAGGACCACAGCGAGGACCACAGCGAGGACTGATCAGTGCCAGCGAACAAACCGATTCGGTCACGTTCTGACGCATTTTGGTGGGGCATTTTTGACCCACTCTAGTCGAGCTTGGTTGACCGTTGGGACTGCCTCAATTTGGTCTTGCTGGGACGATCTGCTCCCAGAAATATTCTCGTGTTCGTCACTACTGCATTTTGCCCCTCCGTTTGTATCGGATCGATCAAGCGTGAGAGCAGTGGATTGTCGATGGCCTTTGCAACATCGAAAGTAGCTCTCATGTGAGCTCGGCCAGTAGGTAAATGAATTGAACACAGAATTGAACAGATAAATGCCAAGCGGGGCGGGACGTCCCCAAGGCACGATCAATGTATCTTTCCGTAGCGAGTTGAGTTGTTGGTTCGGGGCTATCTGATTTTGCTAGCGAAATACGTGGTCCGGTACGTTTGGCATTCTTGCAGCGATTACATGCTCTATTTGGTTAATCGGTTGACAGAGCAGTGGTGATCTTGCTGTCCTGGAACGGCACAGAAGTCTTAGTTGGGGGATCGCTCTGACCACCCGATCGGTCTGCTGATCAGAAAAGCAGGTTCTGTGGTCGATCGTCCCGGGACATTCGAACAGAGTAGGCTGTAGGCGGTTCACCGGCTCTGCGTCTTTCGTCGCGGTTTAGATAATCAGATATTTTTCACTCCGCTAGTTAAAATAATTAAATATTTTTCACTCCGCCAAACTGAAAAATCCACCATACCGCACTACACAGCTCTTCAGATCAACCAATATCCCTCCCTGCGACGACCCCGAAGCGATGTTTTTCAGACCGGCGATCGTGGCACGAACCACGAGAACGCAGCTGGTAAGACGGCTTGCGACAAACCCAGCTCCTTTAAGGCCGTCTCCGGCGTACACGAACCAGCTTGGAGAACAACCAAAACCCCAGCACGAGGTTGAGGCCGAAGAAGCCGCGGAGAATGGCTCAGCAAAGAACGAGAAAGAGGTCAAGGACACTCTGGTCAAACGGTCCCTGCGTATGACGCTGTGGCAAATGCTTCTGGTGACAGTGCTGGGATCGGCAGTGCTGAATATCATGAGAGAGAAGAACTACTTGGAAGAAATGGACGACAACTACAAACAGAGATTCCGCAAGTTCGAGGCCCTCGTCGAGGGGCTGAAACGCGGCGACGTCGTTCTTGAGGATGTGGAGAGAGAGCTCACTGTGCTGAACCAAAGATTCGAGCACTTCGGGCTGCCAGCCAGCCGTTTCGAGGGGTTGGCGGGGCTCGATAAGCAGGAGGTGAGAAAGAAGTACGGATTGCCGAAGGCGGAGAAGACCGAGACGGCCAAGAAAACCGAAGTGCCGGCCACAGAGGCCGGAGATTCTGCTGAGGGAAGGAAGCTGACGTCGTTCTTGTGAGCCAACACAGCGAATCGAGCTGGCTCTACCGTGACCGTCATATCCTCGAATAGTTGGCTCCCGCTGCTTGATGTGTTCGAGCGATCAAGTGCAGGTCATATTCGCAATTCCCGATGAATCACTGGTGTTCCCGTGGCTGCTGCCGATCGCGGCATCTGCCGTCAAGGTTTGGTAGCTTTTTGGAGCGCCCCGCCTAAGTATTACCATATGCAAACTTCGAGCACATCTATTACCAGCGTTTGTGTTGCGTTACTCACTTTTTCGCTTTTCTCCGTGTATATAATAATCAAAGTTGATCGTCAATCTCCAGCATTCGAAGCGCCTTCGGGCACTAGTTAAGTCTATACGAAGTATCTCTGTGGTGTTACGTGGAGCGCTCCACGAGCAAAGCATTGGCCGAAGTAGTTGTGGCCAATACGCTAATGACAGTTGGTGATTATGGTGACTGTCTTTCACTTTTGAGTCGATCTCTGTCTCTGAGCCTCGACAACCCATACGGAAACTGTGCCTGAATCGATGGGACAGAATGAGAAAATGATTGGAGGAGTTCAAGGGCTCTTTCAAGAGGCTGTTCTCAAGGTCTTCAGTGCCCCTTCTGGAGTCTGACTGATCTTCTCTTTCACTCACTTCTTGGCGCTCGTTAGCCTCTGTCGTTCGCTCAATCCTTCGGCTCAGTCTTGACGCTTCTCCCCCCAGACGAATGTCCCTGCACTCCCGTCTCGTTCTCACTTACTTGCTGCTGTGACACATTCGGGGTCACTGGATTCACCTCTGGAGAGGCAGAGATCGACGAACATCCGCCGTCATGAGCGAAAGATTGCTGACTTTGGGTTTGCTGGTTTTGCTGGTTCTGCTGGTTCTGTTGATTCTGCTGAATCTGCTGGCTTTGTTTCTGCTGCTGTGCTGGAGAGTTCCCGGAAGAACTGGGCGAATCAACCGACTGCGAGTTCGCACTCACGCTCACACTGACGCTCGCAGTGGACTTGCTGGCTCCATTGGTCACACCGGTCACCACAGGATCACTGTCTAAAAGTCCTGGAATATTCCTCAAGACTCCATCAATCTTGTCCAGTGCGTCCCCAGCAATGTCAAAGCTCTTGGAATTCACTTTCAAGATCCACCGATAGTCGAAGATCTGCTGCTTATACGAGTTGGCCTCTTCCGCACTCCCTGCCGTCACATACAGGATTGTCGCAAAAATTCCAATGAGAGCAAAGTTGTTCACAGCTGATGACTGCCAGAAAGCTTGAAAATGCTCCGCTTTCAAGTCTCTGGCAAACTCGATGGCCGCAGAAAGTCTTGTTTTAGCCGCATTTCGGCAAACTCTCACCAGCTCCGCGGGACAGTTGCCTTTTTGAGAGTTCAGACACGAGATAATGCGTCTATGGAGCGTGATTTCCACTGCAAAATACGCCAGCTGCAAGTATCCGTTCGAGTTGAACTTGCGTGGTTTTGTGGAGTTCATTTGCAATGTCTTGGGCAGAGAATGGTACCAGTCTCTTAGTCTCAATTGTAGCGGTTTAGCGAGCCTCAAAACCTCTTCAATGGATGTGACGTGCTCAATGCTCGCCATAGTATAGAAGCTGTCCAAGATTTCGCTCAAAATTTCACTCAAAGAAATCATCTCTCTGAAAAGAGCCTCTCCGTTTTCAAAGTCCGCACTGCCCTCTTTCAGATCGTCCACATCGCCACCTTTTTCGGGGAAGTCGTCACTTGCAACTCGCCGAACAAGCCAGTTTTTGCCTTCTACAATGTGGCTCGGACGAGACTCCACTAGTGATGACCATTTGTCCTGCACGTAAACGGCCCACGCAAGTCTCTTTCTCAGCGCTCTTTCCCATCTGGGGAGCCTCCAGCCAGCACAATCGAGCCCTAGACCAAGTTCTTCGGCCAATGCCACGACTTGAGAGCACAGAAGCCAGTTGTTGTCCTGATTTCCGCCTGTTCTGCAGTGCATCAAGAGCAAACCTGCCTGAACAGCACTCAACTTTGGCCTCTGGATCACGTCTGAAAATGTCTTGAGCGCAAATTTGTGCAAGGAAACCACGTTGGGTTTGGCAAATTGTGACAAATGAGGATCGTAGTCCCACCACTGGATCGCCAGACAGTACACCGCCGCGAGTAGCGGCGCGCCAAACTCGCGGTGCGTCCTCGAGTATTTCTCCAATACCACCTTTTTGTGCAATATGGGGAAGCTCGGATGAACCGTGCGGAAATATAGGTCGATCAGCTCCTGGCCGTGAGGAGCAACGTACCTTTCGACAGAATCGGCATCCCACTCTGATCTTTCGTACAGATCCTCGGAGAAGTCATCTCGAAGAGTGAATTGCACATTTCCGGCCACTTTTCGCACAGATGTCGCCTTATTGAGCTGGAATTGGTCAATTTTGTCCAGTGCAATCCGCTCTAAAAACACAGAATCGTACAAAGAGGTTGGACCAACGTAAAAACTTGACCTTGGGAACTGCAAACTCAGTGTTTTTTTCAAAAGGGAGTGGCCCTGCATGCTGGCATAATCCTTCACGGGCAGCGTGTCTCGCAACGGAACGTCAGGAGGCGGCACGATCGAAGGGTCTTCGAACTTCATCCGTTTCCCAGAATCAGCATCGCTCGAGGAAAGCCCGCGCTTCAATGTAGTGTTGGTTTCGTTGAAAGTGCACTTCAGTCCTTTATTCTGGCACATTTTACAGCTGTGAGAGTCGGGAATCATCACGCATTTTGTTTTGCGACGCCTGCAGTGGTCACACGGGCGCACTTTCGTACGTGGTTGGGGAAGATCATGTCTTTTGACAGGGTTTTGGAGGTTTAAAGGGCCTGATTGGGGGCCTTGAGGCCCCATCACAGCCTGAATCGGGTACTGCTGCATATGCGTATGAGCCATGGGAGCCGGAAACGCATTTTGAGGCGTTGGAGGGCCTGGCGGGCCTCCTGGGGGGGCAGTAAAAGCCTGTTGCGCTGACGTCATCATTGTTTGTGGGGCGATAAACGGCGGCATAAACCCTGGAATTCCACCGGGAGTACCTCCTGGGGTCCCAGAAACGCCGGGAACGCCAGGCGAACCGGCAAATGGCACTTGGAAACTGTTCTGGGACTGATGAAGCTGCGTTTGCTGTTGTTTGTTGTTATTTTGTTGCTCATTGATCATCGATTCGCTCCTTTCGTCACTGGAATGGCCGTTTTTGCGCAGATTCATCACTCTATGCGACTCCATCACCATGTTTTGATACTGCTGAAGCTGAAGAGCGTACTCTGCGGGCGACGCGGGCGTCACAACGTTGGTCATGTTGACTGGAGACATCATGTTCGACATATTAGAACCTGCGGAGCTGATGAAAGCAGGGCTAGCTGATGCTGTGTTGTGCTGATTGAGGTCTATCTGCAACCCTGGGTCGGCGAGAAAGCTGAACTCGCCTGTGTCAGCCCAATTGGGGTACTCGAAACCAAAATTGTGGTTATTGTGGGAGTTGTTGTTTGTAATTGAGGAGGAATTGCTGTCTTTGGCGGGAGTTTTCCCGCCAGAAAGGGCCAATTTGTCTGTCGACGAGTCCTGGCCAGACATTTAAAGCTGCGATGGCAAGGAAGGGCGTTTTGGGGGGCGATACAAAAGCGTTGGGAGGGCTAATGGACAAAAGGTGCTTGGCCGAAAAAAAAAGGCAGCCCTTCAGTGGTGAAAACGAACAGATGGGTGGGAATGTGAGGACCTTTCAAAAGCCGGTGATGGTCTGTGGGAACAAAAGGAAGCAAAACAAAGCGTTTGGGGAGGGTTTGAGTGGGGTAACTTGAAGGAAGGGCAGAAAGGGGAGTAAAAAGAATTGGGATACAAGAATCTGAGAGTTTTTGAAAAGGGTTGTTCTTTTGTTTCCAGGGTGAATAAAAAAATAAAAAATTAAATACAAACACGAGTCGATTGACGCGAAAGTGGAAAACGACGACAATAAAACGGGCAAAAATAAGCAGCAATATGAGTAGATGGTGATTGAGGGGGCAAGAAGCTGGTAGGGGTTGTTAAACAATGGATTGGTGTACGAAAGAGGATAGTTGGAAAGTGTTCCACGAAACCTGCCGTTGATCTCAAACCGACTAGTCACCAGTTCGCTCGCGCACTTGCTGACATGAGCGGGGTTACAGCAACGTCTGATAACCCAGGTACTAAGTAGCTCTCAACTACTAGGCCTACTTCTGTCATTCAGTTGTCCCGCGCTAGTCTACTCGAATCCCGTTCAATTACTGACGAAAGTCTTACTCGCTCGGCTTGTTGTATCTATTTCCGACGCGTCCCAACCAAGGCTGTGTCGATCTCCATGTTTACGTAATCAAATAACCAACGATCCTACTTACTGGAGGGGAAACCTCGACTGGGGGAGCGAGGCGACTGGGGAATCTTGTTCCCCATCAAACGTCTATCTAGCCCTGATACGATTGCTCTCCTGCTGGCTTCGCTGATTCTTGTGTCTAGATAGACGCTTACTGATTTGTTAGCTGGTTCCTCTCTTTCTCACCAAAAATCTTGATGAAAAATTAAGTCTCAGTTTTTCAAGTGAAAAATCGCACAGCTGAAAAATTCATTCACATACATTTTTATCACCTTTAATCCCGAACCCCTTCACCCCGGAAAATCTCAGCAAAGATCTCCCCTGTATCTTCTCAGTCCCTTATTACGTCATGTGGAGACACCGGCTGTGCCAAATGTCCACGGTGGCCAAGCCAACGCAAAATCACACCTGCACTCGATCCATCGTCTCTTTACACCACTCTAAACAGTTTTCCCAGCTCATTTCGGCCAGACAGAAGCCAGAAGCTCTCAATAAGGAAGAATCCGGTGTCGGGGATGTTTCTGACCATTCCGGATCGTCAAAGTCTCCCGAAATCCCGAGTTCCTCCAGCGTGCCATGGTATATGAGAGCCGAAGAATCTGCTGCTCTCTCCACACAACGCAAACCATTAGAGATCCCGGAGATCCCAGCTAACCCTCCTGCTTCTCTGCAGCCGATGCTGGAGTTCATCGCCGACAGGCTCGGGATGTCGGATCTGGCTTTGTTCGATTTGCGTGACAGTACGGACGCAGAAGTCAATGAAGGGGCCCAGGAAATGGCCGATTTCATGATCATCGGAACCGGTAAATCGGCCAAACATCTTCAGAAGGCCACCCAGGAACTCAACCACTATATCAAGCACACTCTCAAGACCATTCCTCTCGCTGAAGGACTGCTCACGAGCGGCCAGCTGGCCAAATACCAGCGCAGGCTACTCAGAAAGGGAAAGCGGGCTCCGAACTATGCTGGCAACGACTATGGAGCGTCGGCTAACACCTGGATGATGATGGACTGCAAGATCGACAACATTTACGTGCATTTTCTCACTGCAGAGAGAAGAGAAATCTTGAACCTGGAAAACCTGTGGTCCAAGGAGAAGCACAAGTACCCTGCCAGGAACGAAGAGGTGAACGACGACGATATTTTTGCCGGAATCCGGTACTACCACACCCTGCGTCCGAAGAAGAGTGTAGCACAAACACTCAAACAGCTCAACCAACTACATCTCTACACCACCGAGGCCGGAAAAAATATTTCAAGCTCGAATTTTCCAACCTCGGAGTCGGACTTTGAGCCCCAGATTTTAACCTATGAAAACTATAACGAGAGATTCGATCAATTGAGGCAACTACACCTGGCCGACCCAGGCTCTTGTCCGCTTGGCAAGCTCGAAGCGCACTTCAAGGCCATGCAGGCGAACGGCCTGCCGCTGACGGCCAACGAAGTGTTCAATTACATTGACGTTGTTTTACAATCTTCAGAGTTTCACTCCTCGCTTCAGACCGAGTCAGAGGCATTCAACAAAAGATATGCTCGTATCTTCCGGATCTTGAGCACGTACCGTCCGGTTTTGTCAACTCAAGACATGCAGAAGCTGATTCCGCTGCTGGTCGTCTCTGGGTCGCAGATCGATAATGACAACTTCATCACTATCAACTCGATGAACGGGGATCCAACCCAGAGCTTCAAGTACAGTCCTGTTGTCCACAAGCTGTATCAGCTCTCCACAAGGCTATTTGAGCGGGACTTGGCAGCTGCCGAATTTTCCACGAAGCTGGACGTCGTGCTGTTGACAATTTTTGCCAATCGTAACAACTGGGTGTACCTGAAGAAAGTTCTGGAAGCTTCTTTGAGACGGCAGGATGTGACTCCATTGATGGCTGCTTTGCAGTTGTTGAGTGTGAAAGGAGACGCGAGTATTTGCAAGGAGTTTGTCGATAAGTATGTGCCGTTTTTGGAGATGGCTGGAGTGATGGACGGAATGGAAGGATATCTGGAGAAGGTCAAGGAGAGGTATTTGTGAATAGCGAGCGAACCGCGAGTTGATCGACGTGAGAACGTAGCAGGCCGAACATAGATACATCCACTCCAGACCACCGTTTACTGCCTTCTCTTTTTGTATATACCGAAACGACTCGAATCACGACCTAGTCCTCTGATCGGCTAGCTCCCTTTATGTTCGCTTGTATGTATCACCTTGAGCCACCGATAGTAGCACCTGAGGTACTGTCCTTCGTGTAATACGTCGTAGTAGTCATTGCCAACGTGGACTTGATCCCCCTTTTTCAGACAGACTGGATGGTTTTGGAACGAGGCCAGAAGAACGTTGTCGGACCCTGTTTCTGCGAAGCGGACCACGCTCAGATATCTCGAAATCTGGTGGATTTGCAGAACAGAAGACGACGACATGTCCTGAGTCGTCAGCGGCTGATCGTAATTAAGAATGGAGCTCATTGACCGGATTGAGGTGATGTAATCGTTGAGCTGGCTGGTGAGAGAACCTGTAAGAGAGAAGGACAGGTTGCGGTCTCGATTGTCGTCCAAGGCTGAGCGAGGGAGCCCACGTGAAGGATTCCTGGCGATTCTTTTTGTGATTTTGTCAATTGCGGGACTTTTGAGGGTCTTGCGGGGTTGGGGACTTAGGTACGATTTGGTCAAACTGGCCAGTTTGGCTGATGTGGTTGTGGTGCGTTTTTTGGATTTCAGCAGTTTGTGTTTGAAGGATGTTTTGGCTTTGGAGGGAGTGTTGGAGAGACCGAGTGATCGCGTGATGTCTTCAAGGGGAAGTGGCGTGTGGCGGTGTTTTCGAGACATGTCGAATTAGCGATCGAAGCGAGCGAGTCGAAGCAAGTCAAAGCGAGCTAGCAAAAGGGTGCTGGGAGATTGGCAACGCTTGAGCGAGGGGGTTCAAAGTGGTTCAATCCAGTCGGAATTTTCTGGGTATGTTCAATGCTGGGAAAAACGGGGTGTGTTACAGAGGCTGAGGAGGCAACAAACAAGAGTGTATTTGTTTATTTACTATTTTTCGAAAAGATATTTTTTGTTGATCTGCATTTTCGAGGCGGTGCAACTGACTTGGCTGTGCAAATCACCTGGCGGTGCAAGCACACGGCCCATAAGTAAGTACTGCTGCTTATTGCAAGCCTCACGAGTCGTTCTCAAATGCCCGTGGGTCTTTCAGCGCCCGCAATTTCAGTGGGGCTATTGATCCAGTTGTCATGAGGCATGAACACAGCACCCTCGGTAACTTACGAGCAAGATGAGAACGCTTTTTCCCAATTTACGAGCGAACTGATTGTTCCGTCGTAAAGTACGAGGAGGGAGAGAGTCGCATGATTCATGCGCCCCTTGGAAAGCCTAACGACTGCAAGTTGCGGTGCGATGGGCGTGATATTTACTGATAAACCGAGCCTTGGATAATGGAGCCCGAAATAGAAGCTGCATGATTTGGGCACATGTTCGGGTAAACGTCATAGGTGACTCGCCTCGAATGTGGGCTGGTATACTTTTTTACGACCTTCAGACAGCGTCGGAATTGGTTCCGTAAGTAGCCGAGATTCGGGAACTACTGAGCTGGGTTTTTGTCGCTCTTTGTGCGACGCAAAATCGCCAGCCGAGCGGTGTGCCGACACCCTCTCAGCTGCTCGGCGTTCTCCACATACAGCCGAGGATCGGATCCAGTCGAATCGAGTGAGTTATTGAAGTCCCGCGCGGTGTAGCCGCCGCCGGGGAATTTTTCTCGGCCTTCGTGCTGCCAAATTCTCGCGATTTAAACATCCGCTTTCGAGTAGTCGCCGGTTTTGCGTGCGCCGGCCAATTCTGCCGCTCTCGTGATTTGCGATTGGCTCTGGAGCGATATGACAAAAATAGGTCACATCATGTCTGCATCTTTCACTTCGATGTTGATTTCCAGGCTGAATATACTCTGCGTTGGCGCCACCTTCCTCGCCGCAAGCGGTTCGCTTCGCGATAGAATAGCTCAAGCCACCGGACCTTCCTGCCGTCTTCGTAACCAATATTGTAGAACATGGCTTGGTGCCTGGTAACCTAGTGGTTTTCGACTGGCTTGCAGGCTGCTTGAGTTCAAACGGTTCCTGCGGATGATGCAGTTTGAGACTCCTGGCGGGATGGTCGTATTTTTGACAGCAGCGGCTCCTCGTAAATTGTCAAATACGTCGTAAATTAGAGCGAATTCCCGATTGATTGGTTAACTTTATAAACTGGGCTCGAGTGGAAAACGGTCAGCGTAAGAGCGGGACTTGACAAGCGGGTTTGGTGAGTCTCGTATTTCGTGCTCGTATTCAACATTGAGGCTCATCATTTCTCGTATTTGACAATGTAGCTCGACTTTTTTGTATCAATGTTGTAGCTCAACGTTCTCGTATTAACATCGTGTCTCAACTTTCTCGTATTAACATAGCTCAACTTTCTCGTATAAACATCGTAGTTCATTTCTCTCGCGTATTTGACCCCTTCTCTTCTTGCAGGTTGCATTACGCTCTCCGTCAAGGACCTGCATTCAGGTCCATAATTCAGCCTCTGATGAACGGCCCTGTTCGGAGCGAGCCAGACGTCTCTCGCTTCATCCGTCCTTACCTTTCTACTCCAGAGCGACAACGGTGGTTTTTTACGAATTGCACTCGGTCTGTTTACTCAGGCTTCGCTCGCCCTCCGACTACTGACTCACTTGTAGTATAGTACCTTATCTTATAACTAAATTAGCACCAGAGACGGTGTCAGGGCAGGCTCGCTGGCTTGCTTTGCACTTTGCTCGCCATTAGTTCTTGCTCTTCAAAGCAGCAACACCAGGCAGCTCCTTACCCTCCAACAGCTCCAGGGAAGCACCACCACCGGTGGAAACGTGGGACAACTTGTCGGCACCGCCGAACTTCTTGGCGACGGTAGCAGTGTCACCACCACCAATGATGACGGTGTTGCCAGCTTGAGCAGACTCGACAGCAGCCTTCAGCATGGCCTTGGTACCGTTGGCAAAGGCCTCGAACTCAAAGACACCTGGAGGACCGTTCCAGACAATGGTCTTGGCCTCGGCAATGGTGTCGGCAAACAGCTTGCGGGTCTTCTCGCCGGCATCGAGACCTTGCCAGTCGGCAGAGATACCTTCCTCGAGAGTAGCGTAGCCGGTCTTGGCGTCTGGGGAGAACGAGTCGGCGGTGACAAAGTCGATTGGCAGAACGATCTTGACGCCGTTCTTCTTGGCCTTCTCGACGAGCTTTGGAACAATGGCAGCACCAGCCTCGTCAAACAGAGACTGGCCGATCTCCATGTTGTTCAACACCTTGTTGAAAGTGAAGGCCATACCACCTCCGACAATGAGCAGGTCGACCTTGTCGAGCAGGTTGTCGATCAGTTGGATCTTGTCGGACACCTTGGCACCTCCGAGAATGGCCAAGAACGGTCTGACCGGGTTCTCGAGAGCCTTGGAGAAGTACTCGAGCTCCTTGGCCATCAGGAATCCGGCAGCTCTCTCCTCGAGCTCGAAACCAACCATCGAAGAGTGGGCTCTGTGAGCGGTACCGAAAGCGTCGTTGACGTACACGTCAGCAAGAGCAGTCAGCTGCTTTCTGAACACCTCGACGTCCTCCTTGGAAGCCTTGACCTTACCTTCTGGGGTCTTCTTGGAGCCCTCCTCCTCGATGTGGAATCTGAGGTTCTCAAGCAAGATCACAGATCCAGCAGGAGCGGAGTTGACGGCCTTCTCGACCTCTGGGCCGACGCAGTCGTCCAAGAAGGTCACCTTCTCGCCCAAGAGGGACTCGAGCTCCTTGGCGACAGGCGCAAGGGTGTACTTGAGGTTCTTCTCACCGTTTGGTCTGCCCAAGTGGGAGGCCAGGACGACGGCCTTTGGCTTTTGGTCCAAGACGTACTTGATGGTTGGCAGTGCTGCGACAATTCTCTGGTTGTTGGTGATCTTGTCACCGTCGAGTGGGACGTTGAAGTCGACTCTGATGAACACTCTCTTGCCAGAGACGTTCAGGTCTTTAACAGACAGTTTGCTGGATAACGACATTTCTGTGGGATGTTAGTGTGATTTGTTGCGATGTATCTGATTAGACTACTCACTCAGTGATCTAAGATGGCGAAATTGGAATATTTCAATGGAAAGAGCAATTTATATATAAACCGAGTGGCTCCACTTGTCGTACCGTTCTTCCGTGATTTGCAAACTCCTTATTTTTCCCGGACATCATCTGAGCTCCGAAAGTTCGGGTGCTAGGGCTCCACACCCTTACACGGCCCGGAGAAAAACGTGCAAGTCGTCGAGAAAATCCACGGGCGAAACGAGGCGAGGCGAGGCGAGACGGGGCCACAAGCGGGTGCTTTTGCGGTGGAACACGGCGAGTTCTCGACAAATGGCCTTGCTTCCGTCGTCCGTTCCAGGACTCCTCCTTCAGCGCTCATCATCTTCCATCCTCTCGCCATCAGCTACACCTGTTCTCCCTCCCTCGTGCTTCACCAGCCACACGGCACAGCCACACTGCACAGCCATGAGATCTCGCGGGATGTGTGACATCGCGAGCCGCACACTCTCATTTCCGGAGTATGCAGCAAGGAGCGTGCGGAGCGAGCGAGGCGAGCTGGGCGAGCGAGGCGAGCTGGGCGAGCGAGGCGAGCTGGGCGAGCGAGGAAAACTATACGAGGCCAAGTCCCACTCAGCTCAGATGGACACCTCGTGGATATGTGATTGACATCCCCCAGCTGTCACCCTACCTTCTTCCCCCCTCTATGTGGCCACACATTTTCCAGTAACCCCTCTTCGCGAGGATACTGCTTGAAAACCCCTCACACCAGTCACATGATTTACGCTGGTGGCCTCGAAGTGGTGTCAGGTGATTTGGCCCCGATAGAAGCGGCCGAGCGAAGCATCGAGCGGAGCGAGATGCCTCGTAACGTTTATCTGTCAACCACTGATGACTCCACCGGGACTCTCGAACTTGGAGACTCCAAGCCAGTCTGACTGGTGGTATATAAAAACACGTGCTCTCGGTCACGTGCAATCCAACTACACAGAAGCTCGAGGATACAGTGGCCTTCTGGCACTCACGCTTGTCATGTTCGCACAACTATCGTTGGATCTCATTAGTATACAATAAATAATCAAAAAGCTAGATTCCGACTCGCTTCGCTTGCGACTCCTCAGTCCAAATAAGTGTAAGACGGAATATCGAGATGGAAGCAAGGATAGTCTGTTCCCGTCAAAGCATACAGCTGACCGTCTGCTTCGTTGACTCCGGCACTCAGCACGTGGTGGTCCACGTTTCTCGTCACGGTGAAGGTCTTTCCTTTCCCCTCCTCGATGGCCTCATCGCTCGAAGAGTCCTCGTTTCTGTACTCTTCCTCCACTTCGGCCTCCTCGTCGCGATGGACGTTCTTTCCAAAGCCCGCGTTGGCCAGACCACGCTTGACCCAGGGGTTGATGATTCCGGAGAAATGCATCTCGTAGTCGGTTCCGGCGTACAGGTCGAGCGACTTCTTCAGGTCGATCAGCGCCTGGATCGAGGTGGTGTCAATGGCGGCAACCTGGCTGAAGTCGAAGTGCACCAGCCTCAGTCTTGGTCTGTCATCGCGCTCAACCTCGTCGGGCTGGTCCTTGTTCTTCTTGAACCAGCCGATCTCGAGCTTTCCGGGCCGGTTGAACGTCTTCTCGAGCTTGAGCTGTGCGGGCCGTGTCACGCGTCTCACCTCGTCCAGCACCAGGTCGACCTGGCGCGACGCGTTCGAGTAGATGAACTGCTCAGTGGGGCGGAACACAACCACGCCGGGCGGCGGCGGCGTCACGTGCACGCGGTTGTTGATGTAGTCAGTGTGCACAGAGGTCTTGTTGAGCGGGGAGGACATGGGAACCCATCTGTAGTGTGTGGCGGTGCCTGTGGCGGTGCCTGTGGCGGTGCCCGAGCTTTCGATGCCGGTCTCTGGGGCTCTCAAAGTCGGGTCAATGACTTCAATCACCTTGACTCTGCCCAGGAACGCGCCGTTCGGCTTGCACAGCCTCCAGAGAACGTTGGCGGCCGACGCGCACATGGCAAAGTAGATGCCGTCTTCGATGGTGGCGAAAACAGTGATGATCAGGCCGATCATGAAGATGGCGAAGTCCACTGGCTGCACCCGCCACAGGTTCCACGTGATGGTGTAGGAGGAAATCAGATCCGACACGGCGTGGATGATGATGGCAGACAGCGCGGCCTTTGGGATGTAGTAGAACGCGTCTGTGAAACAGTAGATGGACAAAATCACACAGGCTCCCGTGAAGATTCCGGCAAACGGCGTCTTGACTCCACACTTGCTCTTGAGAGCGGTTCTGCTGAACGAGCCGGTGGCAGGGTAGGCGTTGAAGAAGGTGCCGACAAGGTTGGTCACTCCGATGGCGATCAGCTCCTGGTTGGGGTTGATTTTGTAGTCGTTGATTCTGCCAAAGGACTTGGAGATGGAGATGTGCTCGAGAACAAGAATGATGGTGGCAGCCGGAAGCTCGACGCCGATCTCGGACACCAGTCCGGCGGGCAGCTTCATGACTCCGACGTTGTTGAGCCCGGAAGGCACGGTTCCGTTGACCGAGAACGCGTGGTCTTCCTTGTGGTGTCTGATGATGAGGTAGCTGATGAGCGTGGTGAAGATGATCACGATGGCAGAACGGAGCTGCTGCAGGTAGAACCAGAACTTTTGGCGGGGGTACCGTTTGTAGAGGTACGAGGTGGAGTATTTCCAGAAGTACAGGATGAACAGAGACACCAGGCCGAAAGCGGCGTCGACTTTGGTGCGGTGCAGGTTCTTCAGGGTGTCGATCACCACTCTGTAACTGGCTCCTCTGGTATTGACGTGCTTGTTGAATCCCATCAAGCCAGGCACCTGCCCGACAATGATGCTGAAAGCCGAGCCGGACATGAACGCCAGCACTGCTGGCAACGAGATCAGCTCCACGAGGAAACCCAGCCGCAAAAGGCCGATTCCCAGAGCAATGGATCCACAAAGGAGCGAGACCGCGGTCGCTATCTCCGGCTTGGTGTAGGTGTCTCCTGTTCTATCTTGGACCCTCTGGATCAGCTTCCCGATCTCCAGACTCATCACGGCAACAGGCCCGATCGAGACGTCCTTACTCGTGGCGAAAAGAGCGTAGAAAAGCACTCCAATGAAGGAGGAGTACAGTCCATATTGCGATGGCAGCGTAGCAATCTGGGCATACGACATCGACTGGGGAACCAGCACAATGGCCACCGTGACTCCCGCGACAAAGTCCGAGTAGATCCAGGAGGGCGTGAACGGCCAGTGGCCGATCCAGCCCAGGATCGGGAACAGCGACTTGACGTACCTGAACGACTTCTGGCCCGGGTCGCGGAGCACGTCCTTGGCGTAGTCTAGCGAAGACACCAGGCGCGGACTGTACGCCTCCACGGAGGCATGCGACAGATCCCCCGGGACGCTTGTGTTGTAGGGGCCCGCCGGGTCCTGCTTGCCCACCGGGGCGCTGATATCTGTGTATTCGATGCTGTAGGCGCTCATTGAGTTGAGCTACGGTGTAGTTGGTATCGGATATGGGAGGTTGAAATTTTTCAGATCGGATTGGGCGGGGAATGGGTGTTTCGGGGCGCTGGCGACTGCAGAGTTGGAAATCCCTGAGGTGTGATGTGAGCTTGTTTGACAGATTTGTTTATCCAGTATCCTTCCAAAAGACCCTGAACCTCCCATCTTATAAGAAGGTGTAGTAGAAAGAAAGCAAACTTTTCAATTTTCAGATATCGATCTTGGCAGCATGTCATGGTCCACAGTGGCTCCTTATCGAACGTGCTCTGGCGCACAAACTCGTGCTCCCACGTCGGAGCCATGGTTATGGCACCTTGCTCTGTGCGCCTATCAGGAAAGCGCCCGGTGAAAAATTCTAATAGCCACAGAGAATTAGAACTAGTCACGTGAAATTCGGAGAGTCTCAAGATTCGCGCGTGTGCAGCGGGGTGCAGCCCGGAGTAGCCCGGTGCGTCGAGGAGAATTGTAGACGAGTCTGTTTGTTTGTCGCGAGCGCCGCGCGGCGCTCCAGTCGTATTGTACGCTCTGCCGGGGGAGTCAGTGCGGCGCGCGCCACGGTTGCCCTCGAGCAGTTGCGGGAACTGGGGGGCAGCAGTGGCGCCAGCCACAAATTGCGTGCGCAAGGCTTCGTGTAATATGCTCGGGGGTACTGACTAATGGAGCTAATGGATTCATTATGGCCATTGGGTAATGGGGAATGGAACTGACAGCTTCAACGCCGCGCGTCAGTTAGCAGTCATGCCATCATGATGTCGTTATTCGGAGAGTGTGGCGAAGGAGGGGGACATGGGCGAACGGGGTTGGGGCGAATAGAAAAGCACGAAGCAGACAATAGCACAGGCACTTTGCGCAGAGATAACCGACAATAGTTGGCTGTGGTTGTGAATTGTGTCTTCTGCCTGTTCGCGGTGGTCTGTCTGCTACTTTGTAATCTCCTATCACGTCACCGTTACAGCTGTCAAAGCGCTAGATTGAAAATTATTGCGAATCGTGAAAAATTTTGGCCGTGGATTACGTAAGAGCGAAGCAGCCAGTGTAGCCACGTGCGAGGTAGCCTGTTTGAGCAAAACCAGTGATTCATTAGCCTGACATGTTGCTTGCAACCGGCGAGCCGTGGAAAACCCCCTCGTTTTCTACAGCCGTGCCATTCACAATCTCGCTTGAATGCATAGTTTTGATTTATTTCGCCAACGGTGTTACTCCCTAACCATTACACTGAGACACCGCTGCGCTGTGGCTTCTGCTCACGTGACTTGCTCACGTGAACGCTCAGGCCCACTCGCCCACGTCCCACTCTGTACAACAGAGCTCATTACATTTCGTACCAACACGTATAGAATATGTATCTGCCGTACAATTTTGCCAACTGCCGTTGCACTTATTCGAGAATCGTGTTATTTACAGCAGTCCAGCCGAATGAAAACGTTGGCACGGCCACAACGTTCAAAGACTGGTGTTCTCACGGGCAACATTCCAATGTGTAAAGGCCCCCATGTCACCATGGGCTTGCCTGAGTTCATTAAAGTCTTTATTCTTGTATCCTTTGATTATTTTCTAGGTTCCCTTGTCCAACTAACTGCTCGATTCTAGTCTATCAAATCCCTCCTCTAACAACCTCACACACTCCACACAGTCAGCAAACGAGTTGTACGCCGGAACAGGTGCCAATCTCACCACATCGGGGCGTCTCTCGTCGCAAATCACTCCCTTGCTATTTAGATATCCAAACACGCGCTCCATGACGTTCTCCTTCGGATCGTCATAGTGCGGCTTGAACAACACTGAAAGCTGTGCTCCTCGCTGGTTTGGATCTTCTGGAGTCAAGATGATGAAATGAGGCTCGCAAGTCGTCATAGCCTCAGATTCGGCCACTGTGCGATAGTACTTGCTCTGTTTCAAGAGCGACTCCAAGAATTTGGTCATCTCTACCGATTTCGCCCTCAAACTCTCGATGCCTCCACATTTTTGCAATGTCTCGAGAGAAGACCGCAGCGAAACAACGTCAATGACACTGGGGTTTGATTGACGGAACCCAAGAGCACTGGAGATCGGCTCGAAAACCTCGAGCATCTTGAACCGCTTGGCAGAGTCGTTACCCCACCAGCCGGCCAAACGTGCGCGCGGCTTCTCGCCCAAGGAGTGTTTCTCGTGCACAAAGAGGCCTCCAATGCCTCCAGGACCCGAGTTCAGGTACTTGTAACTACACCAGGCTGCGAAATCCACTTCCCAGTCGTGCAATTTGAGCTCCACATTTCCAACCGCGTGTGCCAGGTCCCAGCCAACCACACAGCCTTGAGCGTGGGCAGCCTTGGTGATTGTGGGTATGTCAAAAAGCTGGCCAGAGTAGTACTGGATCCCTGGGAAGCAAACAACTGCGATGGAGCTGCCTTCTTGCTCGATTGCAGCTAAAATGTCTTCACTACGCAATGCATATTCACCCTTGCGTGGCGAAAGTTGGACCAAAGCTTCCTCTCCGTAACCGTGCAACTTGGCGTGGTTCAAGAAGGCGTAGTAATCCGAAGGAAACGCTCCTTTTTCAAACAAGATTTTGTACCTATCTTCAGTCGGTCTGTAAAAAGAACACATCAAAGAGTTCAAGTTCATCGTGAGAGTTCCCATACAGGCCACTTCAGACTCCAAAGCTCCCACAACGGGGGCCAACAAAGGCACGACCGGCAGATCGATGTCCACCCATGATGTGAGGCCCTCGTGCTCTTTTGGGTGGCGGAAATGGGACTCCACGCCACGGGCACCCCAGGCCTCGAGTTCGGCATTAATGGCGCCTGGAGTGCTCACAGGCATCAGGCCGAGCGAGTTCCCGCAAAAGTAGTTCACTTTCGAGTCCAAAGTCTTGTTGGTGGCCGGTTCTGGGGTGGGCAGGCCCATCGATCGGAACGTGGGGAATGTGAAGAGATCGGCATGGGTTGAGTACTGGGAGTCCAACTCCTGGGCAATTTGGGTGGCGGAATCAGATGTCATCAGAGGAGGATTCACTTCAGCAAAGATTAAGCGGGGTTGGGGGAGATTAAGTAGTACTCGATTGAAAAAGGGAGAGGAAAAGGGAGAAGGATTCAAAGAAAAAATCGCTTTCAAGCTTTTTTTTTTAGGTGATTTTTTATTTCCGGGTGTGAAGTCTGGGAGATACTGAGATTTGTTGTATTGCATGTTCTATCGACGTAACACAGCCGTTCCGCGGTCGATCGACGCCATGAATAATTATAGTTTTCTCCCTGACACAAAGTGGGTTTAGGGTCGCGGGATTCCGTGTACGCTCCACGCATGCCTGCGCAGGTGCCGCGCGTGCCGCGCGCCTGCGCAGAGCGTCGATCGCCGCGTAATCTCCACGCTGCCGTCGTGGTATTCGCGACTTTCTCGTGAATTTGCGGCCCGTGAATTTTGCCCTCCGGGCCTGTAATATTCGATCATCATGCCCGCGAATTTATGATCTTCCGGCCTATACTTTGTTGTCCTCCTCCGAGACAATACTTTTTTTCCTTGCAAAATAACTTTCCCTCCCCGCTGCAGTTTCCGTGGCCCCTATATCTGCGGCTGTAAATCTCAAAACAAATTTCGTGAAACTCTTGGTATTACCCACTCAAAGGCAACACCTCTTCAACTTTTTTTTCAAACTCTACGTTGATTACTCCGTACAGCCACGGGCAGCACAGTTCGTCAGCCATCACGAACCACGAACCACGAACCTTCAGTACCAGTTCCAGATATTTTCGTATAGAAGAACTCCATTCATTTCTCAATTTCGAAACCCACTAAACGAAGGCAATACAACCAGGACAATACCGTAATACACCTCACCAGCTTCCCATACAATACACCAACATGTCGCAGGAATTTACCAGAACACAGATTTTCGGAACTGTTTTCGAAACTACATCGAGATACACCGACCTGAATCCCGTTGGAATGGGTGCTTTTGGTCTTGTTTGTTCCGCTAAAGACAGACTGACATCGCAAAACGTGGCCATCAAGAAGGTCATGAAACCGTTTTCAACCGCTGTCTTGGCAAAAAGAACATACAGAGAGCTCAAGTTGTTGAACCATTTGAGGCACGAAAACTTGATCTCCTTGGAAGACATTTTTTTGTCGCCTCTTGAAGACATCTACTTTGTGACAGAGTTGCAAGGAACAGATTTACATCGTCTTCTGACGTCCAGACCTCTCGAAAAACAGTTCATTCAGTACTTTCTTTACCAGATTTTGAGAGGTCTGAAATACGTGCACTCGGCAGGCGTCATTCACAGGGATTTGAAGCCCAGTAACATCCTCATCAACGAGAATTGCGACCTCAAAATCTGCGATTTTGGTCTTGCTAGAATTCAAGATCCTCAAATGACAGGTTACGTGTCTACACGGTACTACAGAGCGCCTGAAATCATGCTGACATGGCAAAAATACGACACAGAGGTGGATATCTGGTCAGCTGGGTGCATTTTCGCTGAGATGATCGAGGGAAAACCGCTGTTCCCAGGTAAAGATCACGTTCACCAGTTCAGTATCATCACGGAACTGCTTGGTTCGCCTCCTGCCGACGTTATCGATACCATTTGCTCGGAGAATACGCTGAAATTCGTCCAATCGCTGCCTCAAAGAGAGCCTGTTCCACTGACTGAGAGATTCAAAGGAGTCGAGCCTGAAGCTGTGGATTTGCTTACCAAAATGCTTGTCTTCGACCCTAGAAAACGTGTCACCGCAGAACAGGCTCTTCAACACCCGTACTTGAGTCCGTACCATGACCCATCCGACGAGCCGGTTGCCGAGGAAAAGTTCGACTGGAGTTTCAACGACGCAGACCTTCCTGTGGATACCTGGAGAATCATGATGTATAGCGAGATTCTCGATTTCCATGAGATTGAAGGATCCGAAGCGTTCAGTGGAAGCAACTCTCAGCAAGGACAGTACGAAACGGAGATGATACAGCAGCAGCAGTTGCAACAGCAACAAAAAACGAGCAGTAGTAACTAATTCGATAGCTGTGTAGTTACTGGAGTACAACAAAGTTACTATCATTCCACCAATTTCTCGACAACCTCTGTTTTCGCTAATAAATAAATAATCTTTTTTATCTTAATCTCCTCATAAATAATTCATCAACTCCGGAATTGGTCTTGGACCCGCCAGAGCCATACACGAGTTTCTCTTCCATAAACTTTGCTTTGAATGAGTCGAACATCTCCTTAGATTTGGCAAATTGGTAGCCATACTGCTGGAAAAAGCGCTCAGAATAGACAAAAATGAACTTTTCCATGTCGGAGATGTCAATGGTAAAGTCCGAAGGTGCAGATACCGAACCGGTAGCCCCAGGAGTGTTTGTTGCCCCAATTGTTCCAGTGTTCGCTCCTCCTCTACTACTGTCAGATTGCTGGTGTAAAGATGTTCCGACGGAACCCCCTGGTGCACCCCCTGTCCCATTGTTGCTTGAGGGCAGCTGGTATCCTGGCAGATACCCAGACATTTGGGTCGCATTGTACTGGCCAGACGACGGCAGACTTACTGCAGCCGTGGTCGACGATGTTGAGTGGCCGACTGCCAGAAAATGGTCGGGTTGCTGTGGTTGTTGATTTTGTGCCGGTGTTGCTGGAATTTGGTTAGTAGTGGAGCCTTGATGACTTGATGGAGAGTTGGGCAAAACTCTTTGCAAGTGGGGGTTGAATCGTTGGCGATTTGTTGTGGTGATAGCGTTGTTAGCACTGCTGAGGGTGTTCGTGTTGGTGTTCGTATTGGTGTTGGTGTTAGTGTTGGTGCTGGAGCCTTCGAATGATGAGAATCTTTCATGGTTAGTTGTTTGAGCCGCAGATGTTTGGTGCGGGTGCTGGTGGGGGTCAGGGTGTGAGGGTGGGTTCAGCACAGGGGGTGCACTTCCTGCTGAATTAGGACCGCTCGCCCCATTAGGTCCATTTGTGCCATTTGCTTCCATTAACAGGTACTCGTGCGGTTCAGAATGCTGTTGCGGTAACTGACGTTGGCGGGTGTTACTGAAAGATGACTGTGGTTGTGGAAGAATGTGGTGGTCAAAACTGGCGGTCTGACTGGAATGGAAAGCGAAATCTGAAG
Organism: Ogataea glucozyma; assembly: GCA_003706155.2. Classification (NCBI taxonomy): domain Eukaryota; kingdom Fungi; phylum Ascomycota; class Pichiomycetes; order Pichiales; family Pichiaceae; genus Ogataea; species Ogataea glucozyma. The sequence goes on from PPKO02000055.1 coordinate 38,513, forward strand.
GTGGAAGAATTCCAGTCAACTGGTCTTCGTGAGAACTATGCGCGGCAGCTGTGGCCACAGTACCCTCATCCAGTAATCTGCCAAGCGCCTTGGAGTCTCCACGCATCTTTTTGCGGTCTAGGCCGTGTCTTTTTTTGAACGTAGACAGCCATCCATGGCTAAAACTCTCCAACCTCTTCGGGTCCATCACTCCATACTGCCTGGCAAACTTGGCCCAGTATCCTCTGAGTATTGGTTCAGTCACAGGAAGGTTTTGGGCAAGTCTTTGCTCGACAATTTTGTGCATCTCCTTATTGATGTGCCCATACTTGTATGATCCTTTGCGCTTGGAGAGACGTAATGCGTTTCCAGTGGCTCCATCTGCCTGGTGAGCTTCTTGAAACCTTTGGCGTAAATCCATCTCATTCTTGAGCCACTCGCTGAAGCTGGAAGTGGAGATTGAGAACCGATCTTTGAAGTATTCGACGGTCTCGCTCTGTGGTCTTCTAGAGTTGTGGAAATGGTCGATTATCATTATCTTGTCCTCCAGACTAGCCCTCGCAAGCTTTTTTTTCGGCAATGGGCATGACAGCTCATCTTTTTTGTCTTGAGCTTCCGTCATTATTGGCTTGTGTGGGGTATCACGCGTCTTGATTGGCCTGATAATACGCGTTTTACATCATTGACATTTTTTTTTCGAGGTTTCCTGATACGAGAGCCAGAACAAAAAATCTGGTTTTCGAGGTTATTTTTCTTGGGTTGGAAAACAAATTCCTTTAAACCAGGAAATGTTACGCCGCACATCCTGCACCGGGTAACCCCCGCTAAACCTCCTCTACCTACGATATCTACTGTCAGTTTAGCTATCAAAGATGGCAATTGCTAAAGCTAAGTTGGTATAAACACATTCACAAAGCAGGAAAACATCACCGGTATTGTAACACTGTCTCGCTTAGTGGGAACCAGCAGCTCTGCTGACTTTCTCCAAGACACTTTCGTAAGCAACCTCGCTGAAGTCGGTACCTTGGATATCGGTGGAAATACCGTTCAAAGCTCTTCTCAAAGCGTCCTTAGAAGAAGCGTAAACCATCTTGGATCTCACGTTGGCAGTGTCTGGAGACCATTGGTAGAAGACAATCTTGGATCTCTTACCTTCACCATTACCAATCTCGTACTCAAAGTCATAGATGGCGTATTTACAGTCGTTCTCTGGTAGCTCCTCCAAGAAGGTGTCGTAAGACTGCTCGGTAGAGGTGGATTCGACAACGATTTCGGTCTTGGCGTCGTTCAACTTGTAGATGATGTACTTGAACTTCTTACCCAACTTCAAGTCGTTGAAGGCCTTCAAAGCCTCGTCTGAAACGGCAACACTAGAAAAGTTAGTATGGATGCTGTGGTGTCACTGACTTTTGTACGACATACCCTGATCTCGACTGTGTTTTGTGGACAATCTGTTAGTATTTTTGGCTGCATTCCCGGACAAATCCGGTCAGTTTAACTGTGCAAGTAACTCACCATTTCTGATTATTTATTAGTTCAATTGAAACGAATTCGTCTGCAATAAATTGTATCACTTGTTGATAAATATACAACACTGCAATTTCAATCAACAAATTTGTTGCCGTGGTTGTTTTGTTTCTACAACGTAACACCACGCTGGCTCAAGATGGCAAAACAGGGGCAGGAACAGCCAGAAAAAGTTTATGCAAGAAAAGCTTAGGTAATTAATAATGTAAGCGAAAAAGCGAGAAGTTTGAAAAATGTGCTCAAAGACAGATGATCTAGTGTGTCTTTCGTTCATCTCAGTGTTACCTGCCTCTCAATACTCCTCATGAATCAAGACGACTGTTGGGATGCCATTGAGAGCCGGCTTATTGAAGTGGAGACTCGCTTAGCCGGCCTCAAAACTGATCCTCCCGTGCACGAACAGTTGCGTGCTCTCAAAGAAAGCATACACCAACTGTACTCTCAAAACCCCGAGCTGATTGAATTGGAGTCAAATCTTAAGAAAATTGGCATCTATGATGAGCTCCGAATCTACGATAAACACGATCTGGAAGTTGACCAAAGTGATGGTCTGACAGAGGAAGACAAACGGAGACTGGTGATGATGAATCTGGGTAGAATCGAGCAGTACCTGATCTCCATCGACGAACTGAGCCGAAGAATGGAGACCATTTTGGCATTAGAAAGAGACTTTGTGAAACGCTCACAGCTCCAAAAACTTTCTTCAATTTCACTTGAGCAATTCAATGCCATTGTGGACCAGTTTGGTGTGTTGAAACGCAACTACAACAAGCTACTTATAAAATCTATCAAGGTTTTTAAGCTCTATATGATCCAGACATATGAGCAGAACAGATTTTACTCGGACGTGGAACAAAAGTTGAGAAGAATATCCGCCCGGATCGATGCTCAAAACGCCACAGATTGATTATGTACAGTTATTTGGGTCGCTTTTATTGTTGCGGTTGATTCTCCATATCTGCGATCACGCCGGATCCCAGCACTCTATCGCCGTGGTACAGAACCAGATTTTGACCAGGGGCGATTCCGTATGTTTTCTCGCTCAGTTGGAATTTGACTCGGCCGTTTTCCATGAGCTTGATGTCTTTGAGCTTGTTCGGCTGCTGCAACGAGCGCAGCTGGACGTTCAAAGAACCAATATCATTGAGACTCTCGAAACTCAGACCGCTGTTGATCCACGTCCAATCGCTGGAATAGACAGTGTCTTTGTTGAAGGCGTCGAAATCGTCCTTGTGCGAGATGATCAGCTGGTTCTTGTCGTAGTTTTTACCCGATATGAACCAAACCCCTTTGTATTTGGGATCCCCTTGCGGCATGGAGATTCCAGAGCGTTGGCCAATGGTTCCGTGCCATAATCCTTGGTGTTTTCCCCAAACTTTGCCGTCTGGTGTAATGATGTCTCCGGGATTGGCTTCAATGAACTCGTTCAGGAAGTCTTTGAAGTGACCAACCTGGCTGACAAAACACAGTCCTTGCGAGTCAGGCTTGTCTTTAGTAAGCAGGTTGTACCGAGAAGCAATCTCCCTAATTTGTGGTTTGGTGTAGTGGCCCATCGGCATCAGCACTCTTTTCATCACATTTTCGGGCATCTGACTCAAATAGTACGACTGATCCTTTGGCAGATATTCGGCTCGCAGAAGGTGGCTTTCTCCCGTTTTTTCATGTGTCATAATTCTGGCATAATGGCCTGTGGCTAGCCACCAGTTATCTTGGTCTTTGAAATGTGCGTTCAAATGTTCGATCATTTTGCCAAATTTGACAAATTTGTTGCAACCGACATCCGGGTTCGGAGTCAAGCCTTTTCGATACATCTCTAACATAGGCTCGAACACGTCTGACCAATATTCTTTCTCGAAATTGACCCGCTCGCAGGGTATTTCAAGTTGATCGCACACACTTTGCACCTGCTCCCAATCTTTTTCCACTGTACACTTCCGGGCTCCTCGCACGGAATCGGGCGACCAGTTTGCCATGAAGATTCCTTTGACGTTCTCGTACATTTTAGAGTACATCAGGGCCGTCACAGACGAGTCGACTCCCGAGGACATGGACACTATAATCTGATCCTTGGGTTTTGGCTGTGGTTGGAAGTACTCTGCAGAATTATTGGCAACGAGAAATTGCGAGTCGACTTGAGAATAAAATCTGTGTCGCCCTAGACGAAGCACATTGCTTCGCAGGCGATTTACCAACAGCATTGCCGGTGTAGTGTAAATGGAAACAATTTTGGCTGATCAATGACAGAAGATTAGTTGCACCTTGATAGAAATGTAGAAAATTATTTTTTTGAAAACTCATGTCTCGAAAAATTTAATACAGGTACTTTCTAAATACGGAGAAAAAACTTGCCTCGATCTGAATGAATATCTCCTTATCTTATCAGTCAATGGATGGAATTGACCTTGATGATTTGAGGCTGACGACAAGGGTAGCCAGTGCTGTTGGTTTTGCTTTTCAAAAACAAGTCAATGTCTGAGTGGGACGATAACTCGGTGATAGTAACGCTCTTTTCAAGGAGTTGTAAAGTTCATTCACTTTTCGTTGTGTTACCCCCGTGATCTATCATCTGCTTGGGATCAATGGCTGACTTTTCCGTGAAAGGAAACCGCCTTTTTCTCATTCATCACACAACTCAATTTGTAGTAAGATTGGCCGAGCTTTGAGCTGACGACCATTCACTTAACCTTCTGCGGTACTACTCTCTGGACTCGCTGTGGTTATTGAAAATCTCACTTTCTCTCAATATCCTCGCAGAGATCCCTTTCAATTGTGATGGCCCATAAGATAAAACTAATCAAAGTAGTGGCGATTTATTACACTCCAATCATGGTAGGAATTTCCTCTGATCATCAAAGCAAATGGATCCTAGATCCGTTCTTGTCACGTAAATGTGATCCAGTCTCTGGAGTTCACTCATCCAACTCCGTTGCGAGAGTGAGAACCGGACTTCCAATGTTCAAAAAGTGAATTCTGTCAAGGTAAATTTTGTACGATCTACAAACCAACTAAAGAACCGCCAATATTGAATCTTTCAAACACCAGGTTTCCTCTTGTGCTCGCACTGGCCTTGGAAACACAAGTGGGTCGTCAGAAATGAGTCTAGACGGATTTCAGTACAACAAAACCATTCGAAGGTCTCCAATCATACCACGAAGGTCATGTGTAAGCACGACCAGCTCTGTGCGGTAATTGAGCTTCACAATAAATGTGATTTTCTTTATATGCCGTTTTGCCAAAATTCACCATACTAATCGGTCGTATCCTTAGCCGGAAATATTTTTCCAAAAATTGGTGCATTAGCTCAGAGGTCAAGAGCATCGTGCTTATAGTCGTACAGACGTCTATACTTAACGTCACACATCGTTTCATTACGAAGCAACGCGATGGTCGCGGGTTCAAACCCCGCATGCACCAATTCTTTACGTTTTTTTTTTTCGCACGATTTTTTTTTTTTGCAGATCAAGGAAAGCCATACTGACGTCAAAGCTGTAGAGGTGTGAATAACACTGTCAATGTAGAGATCTGGGGGCAGCAGGCTTCAAAGCAGGCGGCAGATCAAGTTCTTTGATGATGTTCGAGTGAGACAACAACATTCTAGTCGAAAGAGCAGGATCAAGGCCGTTCTTTTCTATTTTTGCATCCACAAATCCTCATTCTACACAATAGTTTAAAGCTAACTACTCGATGGCCAACGTGTAAGAAAACATATTAATATTTTTGCATTATGCTTTGATCAGTGTAACTAAAAATACTCGAAAATTTTAACCATTCCGCTATCAACATAATTGATTTAAGCTTCAGCCAATTCTCTCAGACGTCTAATAGTAGATCTGATGGTAGCAGCAGCAGCAGTGGAGACAGTGTAAGCACCACCAGCAACAGTCTTCTTACAGGACTTGCAGGTCCAGATACCAGTAGCTCCTCTCTTGACAGACTTCTTACCGCAGAAAGAACAGTCGTATCTGGCGTGTTGTTGCACTTCGAGCTTCTTACATTGTCTTCTCAAGGAAGAACCATATCTGACACCGTATTTACCGGTGATACCGACCTTCTTAGTTCTCTTGGACCTTTTAAAAATGATTATGTTAGTAATTGTTCGATTGAACTAATGTGCGTGACCGAGATTGAATGTATAACATGAGCAGGTGCAGAGTTAGCCCGATACAGTTTAGACTTTCTGAGATAGCAAGGACTTGATTGCAATTAGGCGTCACAAGTTGCAGTTTGTTGTTATATGACTCATAGTCTGATGCATTTGTTGGTCTCCTATGGCTCAGTGTTGTGCTTGGTCTTTCTCATTTGGTGCTTCCTTCGACTGTTTCGATACACCTCTGACGATTCTGCTTGTTTCTTCAACACTCGTGGTCCTTGTTCTGTCGCCACTTACATTTTCTATGTTAATCTAATGAACTGGTTTGTAGACTAGATCAATGTAAAGTAAAAAAGAGCTCTTCTCTAATAGTGTTAAATTTCTCACTTCAGTATAGCTAAAAGGAAGAACTCAAAGCAAACTCGCTGTGTCTGCGTAGCCTGCCTCCAGCAGTGCTCCCAGCTGCACCCAGTCGAAAGCTCAGTGCAGGTGAAAAATTTCCCGGCCACAAAAAATTTTCAGCGCCGTATGAGGAAACCAATGAGGTGTGAGGGGTGTACAAACCCTCGAATAAGTCACCTGATGCGGCGCCACATCAACACATGAATTTTGGTCATGTGGCTTGAACAATTATTTGGCTGTGGCGCGGCAGGAGGGATCGTTTTTTTTTTGGTCGGAAAGAAGGGATCAAATTCAAAACTGTCTCGAATTCAGGGGCAAGTTGTCCAAATGCTTGGAACAATAACTTGATAAGAAGGACTTTACAATAAAGAGATAATCGTATACAGGTTTCAGTTCGACAATCACTGATACAGACAGGCCATTGGACCTTAAAGATATTTATCTCGCCATGGGTGATGCAATGTACTCACGGTTTGTTTGTAGCGCTCTCCAATTTTGACAAATCATCGACTAGTCACTTTACTAACAGAATCGTTCAAAATAGCCAACAAGGGAGGACGAAAATTGAAGATGAGCAGGACTAAGCTCAGACAACTGGCCACAAACTTAGAAGCAAGTCTTCCTAAACCGGGAAACGATACGATACCACTTCAAATCCAGCGACAAACGGAGAACCAAGCTGCACGCAAGTTGTACAAAGAAAACGTCACCGAAGACATCAACCTCTCTCAGCTGGTTCTCAACGTTGAAAAACTGATGAATCCATTTGATACTGATTTGGATGAGAGTAGGTTCAGTGGATACACTCAGCACGGCGAGAAATCCGGTGAGCTAAGCCACATTTTGACCGAGAAATTTCACGAGCTCAATGTGTACATCAGATCGCGCGAGAAACTAGCGCTATTGAGGAAAGAACGTGCCCGCATTTCAGCGGTATGTCACGATCCAGCCAAGCATTGCGAGGCATTTTCTGCATTTTGTCACATAGCATTGGGGTCCATAGTAGACTTGCCAGAAGACAGACGGCTGGCTCTGCTGAACTGGGAGAGATTGCAAAAGTTGAATTCGAGAACGTTATAGATAGGGGGGGGGAGGTAGATTCTTTTTGAATTTTGGATATCAGTATAATTCTGGTTCAAAAGCCAAACACCCGTACACCATGAAAAGACCAAATTTTCTTTCTTCAACTTACGTGAATTCGTAAAAGTTGTTAGAATGGGAACACTAATCAGAAAACAGTGGTATAGCTTTTTGGACTTTGAATTGTACCAGATACCTGAACTCAGCACAGATATTCTGTTGGCGAGGTTTTCGATCCTTACAGAAAAGAGTTCTCCAAACATAAATACGTACAATGGATGAAGATGACGACTTCTTGTACGGTTCGGTAGACGAACAACAAAAGGACGCTCAACAGTCGGTAACGACCATTGAGGCCAAAGATGGCACGGACTTGACGCAAGGGGGAGACGAATACAACGAGAAAAACTCACAGAGTGATCGAGATGCAGCAGAGAGCTCGGAAGAGTCTGAGTCTGATAGTGATTCAGATGTGGAATTCATCATTGGATCTTCAGAGTCCAAAGCTGTGAGCCTTGGTGAGGACAAGACAAAAGAAGAAGGCCAACAGACAAATCAATCTGACCAGCAGACGGTTCCGATGTTGACACAGTCCAGCGGATTGGACATCAACCAAGTGGCTGAATATAATGGTCGCCCAGTCACGCAATTATCATTCGATGAGCTCAAGGAGAAACCATGGAGACTGCCAGGCGCAGATATATCTGATTATTTCAACTTTGGATTTGACGAGCTTTCATGGCTGGCGTACTGCTCGAAACAGGATAGACTGAGGGCCGAGTTTAATCCTTCAAAGGTGGTCAACGATCTCTTAGCCAGCGGTGCGATCCCTCCAAGTCTGCGAGGTTTGCTGGCAGGAGTTCCGCCCATGCCCGGAGGAAATTCCAATGGCATGCAAATGCTTCCTCCGTTCATGATGGGTATGCCAGGATTCATGCCCAATATGCCTAATATGCCCAATATGCCCAATATGCCAAACATGCCGAACATGCCAAACATGCCAAACATGCCGAACATGCCAAACATGCCAAACATGCCTAATATGCCCAACATGTTCCCAAACAACAACAACAACAACAACAGCGCGAACTCAAACAACAAAAAGACTGATCAGTCCTCGCCCCCACCTCCTCCTCCTGGTGCTCCTGGAAACAACAGTCTTCCGAACATTCCTCGACTTCCCTCTAGACCGACGTCCAACTCACTGACGCCTGAGCCTCCTGCGGGCCGGCTGCCGCATATGCCTAACGCTCGGGACCAGGCTGACAAGGACGTGGAACTGGGAAACCAGAGTGGCGGTAATTATAGAGACAGAGATGGTGGTAATAACAGAAACAGAAGAAGGCACAGATAGAGTTGTCATCGATCGATCCATCAAAGCGAGAAACCGATTGAGGATGATGAGATTCAAGACTTTACTGTTTCAATTGGTGATTTGATTGGTGAAGTTGACAAACTTCGCTGATTTACTGGCTTAATAGGTGAAGTTGACTGACTGACTGACTGACTGTGCAGACGCGACAACTCATTCGAAGAAACCGATTTGACCATTATTAGTCAACTAATGTGATAGACAGGTCGTTCATTTTCAACGGCGACAACCAATACAGTTGGTACGATGATTTCCAAGACTCGACATGTATTCTTAGAAATAAAACTATGTGCAAACGAAACCAAATTGACAAGCAACGTTATATATAAATACCAACTCCCAACGTAAAACATAAATGAATGAATGAGCATTATCTTGCCTACTGCAGCAGGAACGGGTCTTCACCACTGGCCACGTTACATTGGTGCATGAGTCTCTTTTCCTCTGGTGCAAACTCACCAGTGACAGAGTGGATGACACCTCTGTTATGGAAAATACACAGGTCTCCCTTGGCCCATCCGTGACAGTAGATGTGTTGTGGGGAAATGGCTGGTCTCATGAGTCTGTGGACGATCTTTCTGGCCTCCTCGAGCTCGGCAACAACCTCACCAGTTTTGGTGTTGACCAATTGGTAGACGCAACAACCGTGAACTTGCAAGTGCGGCTTCTTGGTACAAGGATTGGTCCAGACAAGTGGCAGTCTCTTCACCTTGGACTCTTCCCAAGCGGGCAGCTGGTCGAAAGGAACCTCTTTTGGAGGCTCCTCAGACTCGATGGTGAGTCCGTCGGAGGTGGCTTTGCACTTGTTGATGAAAATGTAAGGGTGTGGCGCATACACCACCGTGTGGTTGAGTGCAAACTCCTTGTCCTCATCGGAGAGCAAGTCGAAAGCGATTCTTCCAGAGGCAAAGGCAGTGGCTCCCTTGACCACTTCCTTGACCTCGTTTGTGTCTTCGTAGACGATTCTTTGCTTCTCGTTGCTGTCTGGGACAATCAGACCGAGCAAAGTGGTCACGACAGGTGGCGCCAGCTCGTACAGAGCAGCGTCAATGTGCCATCTGTAGAATCTTGTTTGGCCCTGAGCAACTTTCTCGTCTGAAAGGACATCTTTGTGGAAGTGGAAGTGAGTTGGGTGCTCCAGAACAAACTCTTTCATTCCTTCGTGACCAGCCTCGAAAGAACCGTTACCAACCATCATAACCTCCGGTCTGGAAGGAACGCTCTTGCCGTCCTTAGCGAGAATCGAAGACTTGGAGTGGAACAGTTTCTCGTCGTGGCCGTAGTTGGTGGCCGAGCTTGGGTCGAATCTGACCGTGAGAGCGTGCTGCGAGGCTGGTGACAAGTTCTCCTGGCCCGGGATCACAAGGACCGAGTAGGTGAGCAGAGCCGTTTTGAGGGCTTCAAAATCGGACTCGTTCAACTTGGATGGGTCGTTTGTGTAGTTTGGCAGCGTAATCGAGGCGCCGAATGGGTTGTTCTCCAAAGGAGTGACAGTTAGTCCTGTAGCTTCTGGCATTGTGATTTCTTTGTGTTTGGGTTGAAGGAATATGTTCGATGGAAATCAATCGGAAATGACCTTTGAATGATTACTGCAAATTCCCTTGAGCGAACCGCACCCTTAAATACATCAACGCTGTTTCACCGGCCTCACCGTTTGCTACTTGCATTATCAACTTTAGGCAACCGATAAAGAGGTTCAAAGCGCCGATCAGTTGCCTAATGGGGAAAGCCCGGCCCCAGAACAACTCTGCACCAGAGCCGATAAGAACCCCAAACCGGTATTTCTCGGTGCACCGGTCTCGCGAACTTACGCCTACTTGTCAACGTCTTTTTGCAACGTTTTCCGCGATTTTGAAGTATTTTTAGGCTCTTGCGCGAAAAACCCCGGCTTTCCGACCTTCGATAAACGGTAATACAATTATTAATACATTGATTCAACAATATAGGGGTAACGAATTATACAATTATTAAAATAAAAGCAACAAAGCAACAGAAGGATATCAAAAAGCAAACGTTCGGCCGCACAGTGTACGTCATTGGTTGCTGTTCACCAAGTTAACCATCGAGCCATTGCTCATTTGGTCTGTTTTTTCAACCATCAACTTCACCCATGGTTGCTTGCGGAACGCATTTTTCATCACAATCTCCTCGAGCACAGCAATCCACCGCTTCTTCTCCTCTTTGGTGTCGCACCCAAAGTAGACTGTCTCGCCGTTTGCAAATCTGAGACGGAAAGCGTCGTTCAAAAGCAGAGAATCACTGAAAAATCTCGAGCCTTTATTTCCGGATCCGTTCGTGCATGCCGGAGACCTCAGATCTCTAATTTCCGAGATCTGTTGGTCGGCCAGTACATTTTTATCTTGAGATTTTTGCTCAGCCTCGTCGGAGTCGCTCTGAGGAGCCCCAATGTATTCGACTCCAACAACTCTCTTCAAGTTCAACTTGGCTCTGGTCTTCTTGGTGGTCTCATTCTGCGCAATCAGATCGTATCCGTTCAACTTGAAGTACCGCCTGGTCCACATCTTCAAGTCTCCTCCTTCTTGGAACATGTAGCCCTCGTGCGAGACTTGCAAGGCTTGTTTCACCTGTTGGACCTGCTCGTAGGCATTCTTGATGCTGATCGGTAGCGTCTCGTACTCCGACGTTCTCGGGACAAACAACAGGTTCACGTCCATTGAGCAAACTCTGTATGCAACAGCACGTTTGATTTCTCCGGTGGAACTTTCCTTGTAAGTTTTCCACTCGTTGAAACAGTCCAGGGTGAGCGTTTGAGCTTTTCCGGTAATAGATTTTCTGAACTTCTCGAACGAGATATGTAATTTGGCAAACGAGCCGTCTTTGGCAATCAACGCTTCCAATGGGTCTTTTGGAGCGGGCTTGGTAACATACTTCGTAGAAGTGATGATGTCCTTCACTCCAAAACACCTGGCAACTAGATTCTTCGACTTGACTTTCCGTTTCTCGGTCACCTGCACTAGCGTGTCCTTTGGCTTGTCGTACTTGAGCTTCAAAGTGATCACGACATCGAGATCGTCGGCCACGATGAGCTCAAACTCTCTCCCGATCGGAATGAATCCGGTAGAGTTGACGTCGAAGTAATTGGTGGTCAAGCGATGGATAGAGTTGTCCAGAATGATTTGGAATCTGGCATTGCGGCTCACAACTTCCGGAACATTGAGGTCTCTCAGACAAGTCAGTCTCAGGAAAAAGCGGCCTCTTTCACCGTTCACCAGAACTGGGGGCTTTTCAGTGGAAACGTTCGCCAATTCCGGCTGCTCTATAGCGATTGGCTTGATTTGAATCTGAGGTTGAGCCTTGGACTGGGAGTTGAGTCTCTTGGAGTCAGCTTCACGAAGTGGAGTCGTCTCCTTCTTGACAACTTCTCGTCTCTTTTGGGGAACAAGGTCGCCGTATCTGCTGGTATTTCCTTCTTGAATGCCCTCAAAGTCCTCGAAGATCGGGAACGATGTTTTTGGTTTGACTTGGTTCAATCCTGTGGAGATCGAGAGTTCAGGAACTATCTTATCCTCGTTGTTGGTGAACACACTCCTCGAATCGTTGTCATTAAACACGTTCACCTTCAACATGAGACCTTGTTGCTCTTGATGCTCACTAGACGTTTCCAGTTTGGCGTGATTGCTGGCGTTCTTGATCTGGAACTCATCACTGGCCATTCTCTTGTGGATCATGAACTTCTCGACTTCATCCACAGACAAGTGTGGGAATTTGATGTTCTCGTTCTCTTTCTTGGCACTCATAGTTTTCTTGGAAGACAAGGTTCCTCTCCGCCAAACGTTGGCCAAAGTCTCCTTGTTGGTGTTGGTATGTGGTAGCTTTTTCTCTTCGTCGTGCTGTTCAAGCTCCCATTTTTGCAACTCTTCCAAGAAAGAGTCTTCAGAGTCTTCTTTCAAGACGTCAGAGAGATGGATAGAGTCCTCTAGTGAGCGATGGTGTTCAAAGGGATCATCGGATTCCGAATTGTTGTCTTGGTCAGACCCAGCGTCTACAACTTCCACTTCCTCTTGAACCGGTGCAATTTCTTGAGAGTTGTCATTTGATTTGCTCACAGCAACTGAATTGTCATAAACTGAACTCACTATTCTAGGTCCTTGATCCACTTCAACTTCACTCACTTTTCTAGAGGTCTTGTTCACCTCACTCGTGTCATTGTTGCTCAAGAAAGAGGAGCTTGGAGCCTCGGCCAACGAAGTTTCCATGGTGGAATCGTTGAGTGGGTTGTTGAAAGTCATCTCTGCTTGTGGCTGCTTGCCAACAACACTGCTGTTTATGATGGAGCAGGTCTCTGGCTGGAAGGACGTAGACGAGTTTTTGTGTGAAACAACGTTGATAGCTTTGTGGTGTTTCTCCTTGACGACATACTTGACGCTGCTAGGATCGCAAATGCTTTGGAAAGAAGGTGCGACTTTGTGGTTCAACCTCTTATAGTCCTGTTGAGTCGACCAGATGGCCAGAACCTCCTCCTTCGGGGAGGTTTCTGCGCTCAAAACCCGGTTTTTCCTGTTCTTCACAGAGTCTTTGGAGGCCGACGAGTTGAACGATCCGTCCTTATCATCGAGTTCGGAAGAAAAGTCGTATGGATCGTCGTCAAAGTTGGTCACTTGGAGCACAAATTTCTCGGAGGCAAAGCTATTATCAGACTTTTCGGCCTCAGAACCAGACTTATTGGGCTCCGCAGTCAAATCTTCGTTGATGGTCTCTTCAAGGTGGTCGATAGTTCCGTCACTGTCCAAATCGAGATCCATCTGTTCGAGTTTGGTGCCCGGATTGATCTCGCGGTCATTCTCATCCTCGAAACTGCTCTCTCCTTCTTCGGCGGAGATGAAGTCAGACTCGTTATACGTGGAAGTTGTTGTGCTCTGAATAGACACTTGCCTGGGTTTCGCAGGAACTCGAGCACTCTCCTTCTCAGCAAGGTCCTGCCCAGAAAAGCTCCGAGTCAAATTGAACGACATAGACTTAAGGAAATTACCCATGGTGTCAGAGAGAGATCGTGTTCTGGCATGCTGCTGTTCTTGCTGCCCATTCTCTCCCGGCTGCTGATTTTCTGTAGCTCCAGAAGTTCTTGTCTTGGTCATTATTAGCTCATCCACGGCAGAGTCCACTGGACTCGATGGGCTCGAAATCTTTTCCAGATTCGTGCAAGTGACCGGCTCGTTCACAATCTTGGTTTCCAAGACTCTTTCTGCCGAGTTGATACTCATCAGCGATTTGACAGAATTCTTTCTCGAGACAGTCAAGTTGTTGCCATCGGTATTATCAATATTGGATTCGTACAGCTCGCCCAAATCCTCGATGATTTGGTCCTCAGCGACTTTTCCGTCCTTGTTATTGGTGGCTGTCAAGCCTTCTTTGAAAGCGTCTCTATACTGTTTGTTGTACTTGATATCTTCAGGATCCTGCAAGTCGCCGTGTTTGAGGTCTTCCAGATAAGTTTCATGGTCGTACGTCAAATGAGCTGCTGGAGCAAGCGACATCGCAGTCACCTGTTTGTGGGCACTCATCTTCCTGCTCTGTTCGACAAGTTCGTCAGCAGCTTTGGAGTAGTCGGTGGAGTAGTTGGCTTGAGATAAAGGTGACAGAGCAATGGTCTCGTCGGAATCATCGGAAAGATCACCTCTCTCCAGTCTGCTCTCGCTTGGAGAAGCAAAAAGGTTGACAGAGTTCCGGGGAGGCAGGTTTGGCATTGATTTGATAGAGAAGTTTGAGTCTGAAGGTTGCAACTTTGGAAGTGGTCTTCCGACAATTTCAGAGTCAGCAGCAATCTTGAGGGGAACTTTGTCCCAATTAACTTCCACCTGTTGAGCTTCTCCAATGACATGGCTTTCTTCCAACGAGTCCTCTTCAGATGAAACTTCGTACTCCATGACTTTTGGGGGAGATTGCTCAATGGTGACTTGCTTGACTTGCTTCTTAGGGGTCTTTAGAGGTGAATCTTGCAACTTCCTTGGTCCAGATAAAACTCTGGACTTGGGTCTGCCATTGCTGAGACTATCAGAGCGAATCAAGGAAGTTCTGAATGAGTTTTCGAACTCATTATCCCCATCATAGTCCTCAGAATCGGAATCATTCTCTTGGTTTTCTGGAACTCTAGTATCCAGCTTGAGAGGTTCCGTCAGAGGAGATTCGGAGGAAGCTGGCTGGGCGGCAATCTTGACAAGATTAGAAGATGACTGTGACTTGATTTCTTTCAATAGCTCGTCAACAGACTGATTGGCAAACTTGAAAATGTCCTCTGTGTTTTTGCCAGACCTGATGATCTCTGAACAGTGTTCTTGTTCTTCATCGGACAGCGTTGTGTTGGCATGAACATTATTCTCGAGAAGAGGAGTGCTCACACTCATATTTGTTGGCTCTGTTGCAGTTTTCTCCGGTAACTCAGCGAGAAGGACTGGAAATCTGTACCTGAGTTGCAACACACACTATTAACGGATATTAGCAAAAAAAGATGTTGAAGACAGACGCAATTGTGCAAAAGGAAAATACAGATTGAGAGATAACTGTAAAATAACTAGGTGAAATGACCAGTCACCTAAAGCTTGCTAGTAATTTTCTTCCAAGGCCTGTCTCTAGTCAAAGAGAAGAGTCTGTTAGTGGGATTTTTTGTTTATATTTGTTTATTGGCTTTTTTGTTGACTATTTGCCCAATTGGGAAACTTTGGTTGGCCTCTCCCTGAAACCATGGCAACCGTTGGATTATGCACGACCTGGGTTGCTTGTGCAACTCATTAGGTAATCAAATAATTTTTCTCCATATGTTTCTACTCTTTTTCTTTATCTCGCGGTATCTGCTGATATTTTTCCTTATCTGAGGAAGCTACCTTTGAAGGTGTGCTGCGCTGCATCTGAGAAATTAGGCAGCAACTTTATTGGGCACCCATCGAACAGAAACATCTTGAGTGCATACTCCGGGTTGAACTGTTATCTGTAGGTCACAGCAACCACGAGTAACTCCAAGAAATCATGGTACTTCTGCACTGCACTCTCGCGGTTTCTTGAAATGCTTTTGCAAACATTGCGGTAGTGCTCGTACCTCCAAAACGTTATCCTCTTACAATTTAGGCGTGTGCTTAATGCCGGATACCATTATCTGATCAGCACAGCAGCAGACCACCTAAGCCCGATCATTCTCGAAACTAGGCGAGTGTGCTGCAATCGCGCAAAACCAATAAGGAGGCCGCAATTTGTAACAAAAAATTGGGAGTACTATGATAAACCCTGCATAATACACAGTGCGCTGCATTCTTGTATTGAGCTCGTATCTAGAAATATTCTGATGGATCTGTGATTCCGGTCAGGTTTAGAGGTGATACGGGTAGTTGCTAGTTGTGAAGGAGTCTTCAAGTTCAGAGAAGGATAGTTGTCGACTTATCCGACTTTACGTGATCTACTTTACTAACCTCGGTCAAATCATGAAACCTTCACAGTGTTATCATCTTTTCTTTGTCGAGGAGCCAACCACTCAGCTTTCCAAGAGAGAAGAAATCGCAGGTGTTGAACCGAATTTAGTGTTACAGGTGGGGTAATGAGGCTAGGGTTAAAAGTTTTCAAGGTTTGTCGGCACTGCCATAAAATATAAATTAGGGTGTTGATGATAATGAAACGCAATAATTGTAGTCAAATTTTGCGCGTGGAACAGATGTGTGGGGAGGCTGTTGACACCACGAGTGAGAAATGAAAAACTTCACCCCATGCTTCTCTGTTAAGTTTTTTTTCAGTAACGGCAGGGAACACCGCGGATTTTTGTGTCGCGGCTAAAAAAGAAGGCGTTAGCGAAGCTGAAATGCTTTAAGAAGTCGAGACCCAATCTAAGTTTACCACCTCCGCTTCCTGGAGGCATTGAAAACGCGTGAGTTATGAGTCAAAAAAAGAGGTCTTTTTCGCAACCAAGCCTGGTTGGTCATTGATGATTATAGATGAGCCGCCCTTGCAAAGACGCGCGCTTGGAGCAAAGGCACCCTTTTCATTTAGTCATAGCGCGATGACCGCGAAACCCAGCAAGAAACTTCTATTGTCCGCCGCAAATATCATTGGGTGACCTCGCTGCAAGTGAGTGGATCGGGCATGTGGGACGGAGACCGGCTACTTCCCGTTCAGGCAAGAGAGCGCTTAAGTCTGTATTAACCTCATGCTTTTTTCTTTTTGTGGTTTCCGGTTTTTTCCAAAACGTCGTGTATTGTGTGCCAAGTTCGCGAACAGCACTCAATTTATAGGCGTAATAAAAAAAAAAGCTGCATCTGCCGTGGTTGCACAAATTTAGTATAAAGATATAAAATTATCCTCCTTGAAAGAGAACGGAATTGTGAAGTGCTATCGGTTCTGCAAGGAGAAATTTACTATCTTTCAATTCAACAAACGGAGTAGGTAACATCCTTTCCAAACAAACAAACTTCACACATATACACACAAAATGGTTCAAGAAATCTCGATTTTAGAACACACCAACACCCTGGCCAAGTATCTTGACTTGGACCAGCGCGGAAAGGTTATGGCCGAGTACGTCTGGATTGATGGTAGTGGTGAAATGAGATCCAAGTGCAGAACTCTTTCTGAGAAGATCACTGAGCTTTCTCAACTTCCAGAGTGGAACTTTGACGGTTCTTCTACTGGCCAAGCTCCAGGTGAAAACTCAGATGTGTATTTGAGACCAGTGGCCTTCTACCCAGATCCATTCAGAAAGGGGGATAACATCATTGTTCTCACTGAGTGCTGGAACAACGATGGTACTCCAAACAAGTTCAACCACAGACACGAGTGCAACAAGCTCATGACCGCTCACGCGGACGAGGAGATCTGGTTCGGTCTTGAACAAGAGTACACTCTTTTGGATCCTGTCGACAACTCCATCTACGGCTGGCCAAAGGGAGGTTTCCCAGCCCCACAAGGCCCATACTACTGTGGTGTTGGTACCGGAAAGGTTTACGCCAGAGATGTGATTGAGGCCCACTACAGAGCTTGTTTGCACGCTGGTGTGACGATTTCTGGTATCAACGCCGAGGTGATGCCATCGCAGTGGGAATTCCAAGTTGGTCCATGTGTCGGTATCAAGATGGGTGACGAGCTTTGGATGGCCAGATACTTGCTCAACAGAGTTGCTGAGGAGTTTGGTGTCAAGGTGACGTTCCACCCAAAGCCATTGAAGGGAGATTGGAATGGTGCTGGTTGCCACACCAACGTCTCTACCGCTTCCATGAGAGCCCCAGGTGGTATGAAGTACATCGAGGCTGCTATCGAAAAGCTTTCCAAGAGACACAAGGAGCACATTGCCCTGTACGGTGATGACAATGACCAAAGATTGACTGGTAGACACGAGACTGCTTCGATGGAGAACTTTTCGTATGGTGTTGCTAACAGAGGTGCATCTGTCAGAATCCCAAGATCTGTTCAAGCCGAGGGTTACGGATATTTCGAGGACAGAAGACCAGCCTCCAACATTGACCCATACCTCGTGACGGGTATCATGGTTGAGACTGTTTGTGGTTCCATTCCTGATGCTGACATGACTAAGGAGTACCAAAGACAGACCGCTTAAAATCTTGAATCAATTTCAAATCGAATCCAATTAATCTGGGATAAGGGTAACTTGGCATAGTGAGCCATGTTTTACGTGTGTTTAGTTTATGTTTGCTTCTTCTTACCTATTTAAATCAACTGCTGCTTCTGTTGTCTCATCATCGCTTGATGTTTCTAGTTGAATGTACTTACTACATCAATTGATGGGACCCGGATCTACACATCTACCTAAGGAAATTAGTTTGTGATCTGCGATCACTAATTCAAAAACGGACTGAGCCATGCTTGACTTGGCACATTGGAATAAGAACGGTTTTTTGTTTTTTTTGGAGTTGCAGCGACCGGTTATCTGTTTGGATCCCATTTTCCTTGCAAAAATGACCAAGTGCGGGATTTATCAGCAAGAACGCAAATTTTTCATTGCTCGACTTTGGCGAGACAGTAAAATTAGCCAACAGCGAAAGAGTGTGGGGCATAGATCGACATTGAGGCTTTTGACACTGCATAGGTAGTGTAAACAAAATTTGCAATATTGTTTCATGACGCCAACTGTGATTTCCCCGTAAAAAGGGCGCTGATATGGTCACTCAGAGCCCTGGGAACGGAGAACGCTACTTTTGAACGTTACGGTTGGTCCGGATCACACGATTCGGGTCACGTGTAGGTATATCAAAAAGGTATTTTTAGCTATCTCAATAACTCAAATGTCTAATGGAACAGGCTCTCCTCCATAGTTTTCTTCATCATCACTAGACTCTTCTTGCTCAAGGATGATCCTGCTATCTTTGAGTGGTGACGGCTGACGTCTGGTTTTGTAAGGGCTAGCCATGACACTTTCGTCATAGTTTTCACACTCAGAGTACTCAAAATCTGCTATAGAGGCGTCGGCGATCTGTGTTTGGTCTGCGATCAGGTCTTCGCTCACCTTTGCACGTGGGTTGAATATGTTGTTCAAAGAGAGTCTCACGTTATTCGAGCTTTCCTGTTGAAGTTGAGGCCATTGATGCAATTTGGCAGGTAAGAGTTTTTTGAACACTGCATTGGCCTCTTCTTGAACTGGTTTGTCGATTTTGAACTTTTGTGCGCGGGTGTTCAACTCAGTAAACCATTTCTCGTTCTCTCTATTGAAGTTTTCAAACAGCGTCTTTCCTTTGGTGAGCAACTCGCTGTTTCCCAAGCTGGTCGTGAGAGTTTCAATGGTTTTCGATAAGTTGGAAGCAGTCTCCTGACTTTGTTCACGTGACATTGCTCGGAAGTTGATGATGGACTGTTTTTTGGTTGGAGATGGCGTTGAAGACGAGCGAGTAGCTCCAACTCGCATTTGCTGGTTGTTTCCAGTATTCAGAATTATTTCCTTATATTTTGCTTCCAATTGTTTGAGATCGGTCTCCACCATCTCAAGCTCCTCCCTCAACTCCAAAGCTCTTCTCTGTTTGGCGGCCAACTGATAGAGCAGGGAAGCGGCTTCGTCGTCAAGGTGCTGATTTATGTGGCCACTCGTTGTAGAAGGCTCGGGTTCCTCCAGGTGGTTCGCATTGGTTATCGGAACGTAGATAGGAAGCCCTAATTTTTCGTTATCATCGTGGCTTTTGTGGGACGGATCTTCTCTGGAGTCCGATTCCTCTGGCTGTGCAGCTGTCACTTGATCTTTGTCCTCATCTTGGTCAACCGGCTTGCGTAATGCAAACTTGATCAGTCCGGTGGTCTCGCTGACAAGCCTCTCCTTGATTGGCTTCTCGAAATGTGTAGATGGTGCATGGTTGAGTCTATTCAAGGAGGACCCTGAAAGTATCGATAGAGATTGTTTTTTGTTGAGCTTGGACTTTGGAATCACGTCCTCGGTAGACATATTCAGAATTGCTATGACAGATCTGTTGTTTTTGAGCTCTTGTACTTTCTGAAGTGCTCTTGGTTAGCACAAAACGTTTTACATGTTTCTAGAAGGGTGATTTCCAGCTTTGGCTGAATCCCTGCAAACCATACGGTGACGAAAACGGAAGTATCAAAACAAGCACAGCCCGGAACGAAAGAAAAATTCGAAGCCTAAATCTTGCTTAGCCACAAATCACTAGCCACATATCCGTTTTTTTCCCAGGATGAACTCAGAAGAAAGAAGTTGAAAAGTAGACTGAGACTTGAGTCTGATCATAATTGAATCTCAACGTTACACAAAGGCACTCACATTGACAAAATGTCTTATGTGGACTTTCTCACCCAAATTGGAACTGCCATTGTCAACAAAGATGGCCGTCTTTTGTCCACTTCTATTGCATTCCTTTACAAACCTGAATTTCTTTTGCCGAAAAAAGACTACCATCAGTTTTTGACTTCAATTCCTCCCGAGTCTTACCTTCCCGTTCCGGATGTTGACCAACGCAAAAACTGGGGGAATGTGGTCAGGGCCTATTGTCTGATCATGAAAGGTTTCCTTGTGGACTCAGATCTCGAATTTGCTATAGAACAGTCCACTTTGCTTGTTCAGTCGCTCGTGAAATGTGCTCAACACGAAACAAGCTGGATTTGTGGGGCATTGAGTACCGTCGCTTCCGAACTTCGACAACTTGTCTGTATGTACTTGAAGATGCAAGGTGGCAGCGAAGTTAAATTGAAGAAGGACACCTTAACCTTGGATGAAAGGCTCGTTGACGTGCTTCAAAAACCTTTCAAGTTGTGCCTCACTGATAAATCTGGATCCAAGAAAGACTCCAAAAAAAAGTACGTCTATTTCTTTTCTAACGAGCTGTTCAAATGTTACTTCAAGTTCGAGAAATACGAAGCGGCCAGCAACTTGGCCAAAGTTCTGAACAAAGCACCCAACCTGCCCAGCATCACCAGCTGTCCCAAGTCACATTTTGTCAACTATAACTACTATAATGGACTCATATCCTGCATGAATGATGACCTTGACATGGCCAATAGACATCTCACGCAAGCTCTCAAAGCTTGCCCACAGCACTGTAAGTCTCAACAGCAGGCTATACTGTTGATCTTACTCCCCATCAAGTTTTTGCTTGAGAAAAAGCTCCCCAGTGCGCAATTGTGGGCCAGCTTTTCCTCGCTCCAAGTGTTTTACAACCTCTTTTACAGCATTCGAGTTGGCGATTTGACGACGTTTGACACTGAACTTGCCAATCTCGAACGTCTACTGCTCGTAAAAAAGATTTACTCTATTTATTTGAGACTTCGACCATTTGTGGAGCTCAAACTGTTCAAGAAAGTGTTTTTGAACTCAAATCAGCATCAGGTGAATTTGAATTTGTTCAAAACAGGTCTTGAATTGAGCTCAGGAAGAGAATATTCTTTAGACGAGATTGAATCGCGATTGGCCAATCTCATATACCAAGGACTGATCAAAGGCTACATTTCACACGGGAATAGGGTGTTAGTACTCAGCAAAAAGGATCCATTCCCGAAGCTATTGGTTTCGATCTCACAATAGCATAGTGATATTTTTTTACGTAAGCGAGCTCCAGTATTTTTCTCGGAAGATTACCCGGCCTTTGATTTTAGCTACCACGAAATTGTGTCTTTAACATGTAGTTCGTACGAAAAACTAGAAGTTGCAGCCATTATCAAGAGCATGCCAAACAAAACCTTTAAGGCCAACCTGCGAATATAATTCACATACTCAACATATTGTATATCAATTGGGTCTTGTCATTGATTGGTGTACGATACAAACAAGATGACTGTGGAACTCCAGCTGGTAGGTTGAGAATATATGGGTACTGCCTGAAGAATACTAACAATCAAATTCTTGATAGTCGCAATTCAAACTTGAAGGAGATGCAATCAATGACATTGTCTCCAATGCCAGAACCAGAGCTATTGGCTGGGACACTTGTGTGAAAGAGGATTTCCTGACCGTGGAAGAAGCCACCTGCTTGAAGAAGATAGCCGATTTTTCAGAGGTCAAAGACAAGGCCAACTACATTATGAAAAATGCGGATATCTACTCAACCAAAATCGTCTCTTTGTTATCGAAAGCGCCACATGACGACATTGTGAGATTTGTGCTTGTTTCACTGATAGACACGCTCGTGGCTCCAAACTCGAGGTTTGCCAAGAACATTCTGAACATATCGCATGTAGACTCGTCGCTTCCATACCAGCCGTTGGTGAAGTTGCTCGGCTCCGATGACGAATCCATTAAGCTCAGCACAGCCTACGTTTTCACATTACTGCTAACTGACGTTGATGAGACTTATGATGGAAAAGAAAAGGTGTTGGCTCCATTGTACGAATTTTTGACGGTCAAATTGTTGTCCTCTACCAAGCTTGACCTCAACTTCTTGGCAATTCAACTGTTGAAGGAGCTACTCTCCATCAAGCCATACCGGCTATTTTTCTGGAAAAACCACAGCACGTATTTCCCACCCTTATTGAAAGTTTTTGGCGAAAGAAGAGGAGAGTTACAGATGAAGTACTACGTGACAATGTCAATCTGGTTATTGACTTTCAACCCACAAGCACTGTTGGACATTCAACAGAACTACTCAGATCTGGTTGGAATGCTGTACACAGTGGCTAAAGACGCTGTTAAGGAGAAAATTGTGAGGCTCTCAGTTGGTGCGTTGCTGAATTTGTTGAGTATCGAGAAGGGCAGGGAACAACTGGTGAAACAATTCTTGCTCGTTAAGGGACTTGAGATCACAAGACAGCTTATTGAGCGGAAATGGGCAGACGAAGAGCTAAAGGCAGATCTCGACAGCTTGTTGGAGATTTTGAATGAAGCAGTCACGACGCTAACCACATTCGACGAGTACGAGGCCGAGCTCAAGACCACCAAACTCAGTTGGTCTCCTTCGCATAAGTCTGAAGAGTTTTGGATCGAGAACGGCGAAAAGTTCAAGGAGAATAACTGGCAACTGCTCAAGACTCTCGTTTCTCTGTTGGAAGCTCCTTCGGCAGATGTCGAACAATTACACTTGAACCAAGCAATCGTGTGTTTTGATATCAGTCAGCTGATCAAGGTTCTTCCTGAAGTTGTCAAGACGCTGGACAAGACTGGTGCTAAGACCAAGATTATGACTCTGATGAGTTCTCCAAACTCGAACGTCAAGTTCGAGGCCCTGAGAACCACCCAGAAACTCGTCGCCCGCTCGCTATAGGCTTGAAAACGGTTTCTCATATGTTTGTGTTTAATTCACTAGAATAGTCAATAGTCATCATAGTGTACAGTTGAAGGGGTGTAACTGTGTGGTGCAAGGATGTAGTGTTTTGGTTTTTGTTTGTTCGCAAAAAAATTTTCATCGTGAAAGTGCTAATCAACACCCCAATCTAAGCGTTTTCAGTCATTGATAGGAGCGTTATTGAACAATAACAGTCAATCTTTGAACAGAAACTCCTTTCCATCATCACGCCAACATGTCGCTGATTAACATCTGCAGAGAGAACCATGATCCATTCTACCGTTACAAGATGCCTCCTATCCAGGCCAAGATTGAAGGTAGGGGTAACGGTATCAAGACCAACGTGCTGAACGCTGCTGAGGTTGCTAGAGCTCTTGCCAGACCAACCTCCTACGTTATCAAATACTTTGGTTTTGAGCTTGGTGCCCAAACTTCGATCAACGAGGACACAGAACGGTTTTTGATCAACGGTCAGCACGACGCCAACAAGTTGCAGGACAGTTTGGACGGTTTTATCAACAAGTTTGTTCTTTGTCCATCATGTAAGAACCCAGAAACCGAGATTAACATTGCCAAGGATGAGACTTTGACCAGAGATTGTAAAGCTTGTGGTAAAGTGACGAAAATCGATCCAAGATTGAAACTGGCCACCTACATAGTGAAAAACCCACCAAAAAAGACCAAGAAAGCTGCCACTGCTTCAGCTAACGTTGTGGGTGCTGGAAAATCCATCTCTGATCTGGCTGAAAAACAGAAACTTGGCCAGGACGATGAAGCTGACGATTCGAATACTGGAGAAACCGAGGCCCCACCTTCTCAGAAGGTGGTTGTGAACGACGATGATTGGGCTGTCGATATGTCGGAGGAGGCCGTGAAGGCCAGAGCTAGAGAGCTTGAAGGTCTCAGCTTGAGCGCCGCTGCGAACGAGAAATACGAGGAGTTTGGTGAGTGGTTGCTCGAGTCTGAAGAGCTGCCAGACGATGTTGAAATTTTCAGAAAGGGCTCTGAGCTCGGTATCATTGCAGACCCAAAGACCATTGAAGTCTTGGCTCAAATCTTGTTCAACGAGGACATCATCAAGCAAATTGAGGAGCACAAGGGTCTTTTGGGCAAATTGGTGACGTCAGCCAAGCACGAGAAGTCGCTCTTGGGAGGTATCGAAAGACTCGTTGGTCTCAATCACACCGAATTGATCAAGGCCATCCCGAAGATTCTCATGGCCCTGTATGACAACGATTTGGCTTCCGAGGAAGTGATCCAGGACTGGGGAACGCACGTGAGCAAGAAGTTCGTGCCAAAGGAAGTTTCTAAGAAGGTTAGAAAGGCTGCCAAGCCATTCTTGAAGTGGTTGGACGAAGCTGAGGCTGAAGACAGCGATGAAGAGTAAGCTAAGCATAGCTCAATATAGGAGTGTGTACTTTTTTGACGACGAAATACATAAAAAAGGTTGTTAAGTATGGACAGATAATAGTTTTGGGGATGACGATACTTTCATGAAGAGACGTTCATATAGGTATCCTAATCATGTGATAACCAGTGAAAAACAAACAAAGATCAGACATTAAAAAGTGGATGATGGGGGCGTTAAAAAAGGTATTTTTTTCAGAAAAAGAGCTGCTGCTCTTGTTGTGAATTTGTAGAGAGGTGTTGCTTGGGCTGTGTGGCGCCATTGGTGCCATTCTCATTAGAATAAGAAACACCAATATTATTAGGATCATTGAGCGACATTTTTTCTAGTTGCTGTCTCAGTAATAGGTCATAATCTAAATTAGATGGCTGTTGCTGCTGTGATTGTGGTTGAAAATTGAAAAGGCTTCCCGAATCCTGTTGCTGGTGATGATGATGATGATGATGATGATGATGGTGCTGATGATGCTGGTTCAAATTGGGAAATATCGAGTTGCAGTTGAGTTGTGGAGCACCGACAACAGTGCCGGGAGACACAGACAAGCCGTGGCCACTGATGCTACCAGCAAGCGAGCTCATGGCGCCAGCATGGACAGGATAACCGTTGTCAACTCCATTTGTGTTTGTCGTGGCAGTGGTGACGGTACTATTACTGCTGCTGCTATTTCCATTGCCATTATTGTTGCCATTGCAGGCGTTTGTAGAGTTGGATCTTGACCTCGACTTTTTT
Source organism: Ogataea glucozyma (assembly GCA_003706155.2). Lineage (NCBI taxonomy): Eukaryota > Fungi > Ascomycota > Pichiomycetes > Pichiales > Pichiaceae > Ogataea > Ogataea glucozyma. Next base: position 63,763 of record PPKO02000055.1, read on the forward strand.
TTTCTGGCAACGGCAGACAACGAACGCTGGTGCTGCACTTTCAGTCCGACTTCATCACAAAGACGCTTGTACTGGTGGCCAGAAACCAAATTTGACTCTTGCAAAACAAACCTGATTCTCAGTGATAGTCTTCGCTTTAACTCGGCATCAATTGTTGGGATCGAAAGGATCTTGTAGACAAAAGTAGACCCATTCGACGACCTGTCAATCAAAACTTTCTTCAAATTTTCTAGTTTAGACGGATCGCTCACATGTTCCGGTCCCAATCCAGAGATTGGTCCCTCATCAACAAAAAGATCGTCACCGAAAATCTCAGCAAGAACTAGATCTCTGGCTCTCAAGTTACCTCTATAATTCAGCAGTTTCAAGATGCTCAAATTGCCCAGTTTAGAGCAGCAAACTTTGATCAAATTGACATTTTCGTGGTTATGATACTCTTGTTGTCCTCTGATGAGAAGATTGGCCATAATCAAATGACGATCCTCGATCAATTGACAAGTATCCAAGAACCACGTAATCAGAAGCGATCCGTTAGCGTCGGTGATCAGTTCCCAACACCAGGTCAGAACACAAATTGCAATGGCAACCAGAGCCTCTCTTGAGATCGATTCGCTCTCCAAACACGTCCTAATAGCTCTGGCTCCAAATCTGTTCCTAGAAATCTCCATGAAAGTACTCAGCATGGTCTCAATAATGAAGTCATTCCAAGGCTGCCCAAACTTGAGAACTCCATGAATCACATAGTTGGCATACTGGTCATTGAACAGCTGAGTACAGTAGGGTCTCAGTGATTCGGAAACAAGCCATTTCTCCCTCTCCGTGGCAATGGTGTTGATTATTTTTTGAGCTGCCCATGTTCCGTTCTTATGGGCACCAGTCTGAGCAAAGTAAGCAGTCAAAGTCTTGATCATCGAATCTCTGATTGGAAGATCGCAAACTTCAAACAGTTTCTGCACAATCGTGTTACCCAAATAATCAGAGGCCAACTCGGGAAGCTCATCTTCCATTGCCAAAGCCAGCTCCTCGATGTCAGACTTGGAAAGCTGGTTGGCGTCCAATTGTTTTCTGATCTCTCTCAATCTTGGGGTGTCAAAGAGTCTGACCGCAGCAGGATCAGGCAATTTTCCTAAGTCCTTCTGTCTGAATTTGGAGTAGTCCAGAGCTCTTGAAATGAGGTAGTTCAAATGAGAGGTTTCGTGGTCATTCAGACGAACTCTGCTCAAAACCTCACCCATACATGATTTATAAGCACCAATCTTCTCGTTCAAAGTGGTCAATGTGACCTGACCGTTACCGTTGGACGTCTCTTTCTTGGGCTCGTCGGATGTAGTTGTGATGACAGGGATTTCAGGGGGCCTGGATGGTTGAGGCTGTGCCGCGTGTACTTGAGAATGCTGAGGCTGATTTGGTGGGTTTGGCTGAGTCTGTTGCTGCTGCTGTTGATGCTGATGATGCTGTTGATTGAACTGAAACTGGGGAATTTCAGGCTTCGTGATTTCCTGCAAAGACAAAATCTTGGCGAACGAGATTATACAGCTTATTCCAGGGACCAGCTCCTGATAATTCATCTCATTCTTGCACCTCATGGCGCTCTCGACGTCGCCAAACTCGGCAACCACAACCAGATCGCTGTTCTCATTACAAATAATGACACGAACCGAGAGGATCAGGCCAAACTGACTGAGCATTCGGTAGAAGTTTAGCGAATTGGTTAGGCCAGGGTCATTGGGAAGATTAATGAAAAGAAGAGTGTTGGTTGGGCCAAGTGACGAGTTTGTATGGGTCGAAGTGAGTGATATGCTTGATTCTGGCACTTTATCTTGCAAGATGGCCTGTGCAGGCACTACTGAAGCGTGATTCTGCAAGATTTTGGGGAAATTAGCTGCACCAGCATTGCCAGTAGAACCTTCGGTGATTGGAAAACCTGCAGCATAACTTTGGGATCTCGGTCTTCCGGCGACGTCATCAAAAAAGGATTGAAAGGATTGTTGCTGAGTTTGTTGCTGCGGAGGAAACTCCTCCTTGATTGAAGCATACTGCTGCAAGTAGTGTTTGTCGGTTGGAGAAGGGAACAAAATGTTATTTGCCGAGCAAGATCTTATTCTGTTTGCAGGGGGAGCTGCCGAGGTGTTTGTGTTGACAGGGGTGGTGGCAGATGAAATCATTGATTCGAGATCGATGTTCAACTGAGGAATGTGCTGCTGTTGGTGTAATAGCATATTTCCGGCGGAGAGTAAAGCTGGAGACGCTGTATCGGGCTGGTTTTGGTTCTGGTCGGACCAGATGGAGCTCTGCATGGATCCAGAACGTATTCTCGGTTGCTGGGTTTGCTGGCTCAAAATATGTGAGTGTAAATCGTGAGCAGTGGAGTCCTCGAAAACAGCATCAAGACCAGGACTGATTTGCAAGTTCAGGGAATTATTTTCCGGCGGTAAAAGGGGAGTGTTTGAGTTGCTAGCTGTCGATGTTCCCGTAGCGTTACTGCCGTTGAGTTTTGAGGGTAGAGTTCCCGAACGATGTCTGGTCCTAATGCCAACGTTGGAAGCGGAAGTGACGGAATTAGGTGTGAGTGTGTCACTAACGACCGACGACGACAGCAGAGGAATCGAATCGTTCGAGAGAAAATTGGTGATTTCAAGAGATGCTGATCTGCTTTGGTTGACCGAGTGTACCGATTGTAAATTAAGTAGTCCGTTGGGGTTGTATATGTCGGCATTCAAAGTTGGGGGCAGTCCGGGGGAATTGGAGGAATTGGAGGAGTTAATGACGAACGTCGGGGTTTGCTGATTTGAGCCAGCTTTATTTGTCTGGCTCGCCATATGATACTGTGGGGTATGGAAAAACCCATTCCCGATGGGAGGCTGAATCATGTTTCGTTGTGCTGGCTAGTTAGTTAGTCGTTGTCGCACCACGTCTGTCCAACAAATTGCGTTAATTTTGGGGGTGAGAACACAGTCTTGTTGGTCGGATCGTAATACTATTAACAACTAGAAGTAACGTAGGAGAACGTTGGTGAAGTGAATAAAACAACGTAAAGAAGAGTCAAAGTGGAAATTAGGTTAAGATTAGATGAAAACAAATGATTCTAGATGTCCAACTTAGAATTAAACTATACCTGGGGAACCACTAAATTGAGACTCATAGAGGATTGTGAACCGCGCGCCACCGGGGAGCTTGGAATCTCGCAGACATCAAAGAGGCTTCGCGGGGGGCGCCCCCAGAGG
>PPKO02000056.1:0-64492 GCA_003706155.2 Ogataea glucozyma
ATATCTGACAGAATACTTTTTTTTTTGAGAAGTTTCGCCAACATTTTGTAGCCCGTGAATATCACACCCAATATCACACCTTACGTGCCAATAAAAAAGTCGTTTTGGAGCCCTATTGGTGCGAGCATGTAGCCAAGCGCTAGCAGAATCGAATGCAGGTGGTTTGAGGGTCGTAGCTTCAAAAATGAGCTTGCTAGGTGTATTTATGGACATGCCTTTTCCGTGCAAAAAAGTATTCGAAATCGCGCGTATGTGATGTGATTTGAAAAAAGTATTTGAAGATTCTCGCGACATAACTAAAGTACGATCAAAGTGAAGTAAGCAGAAATGCGTGAGAGTGGGATCCTCGGAGATCACATGTATCGTCTTTCAAATCAATGTTTCCTCTCTTGAACGTTGTCAATTGATGAAGCAGAGTTCATCCACGAACATCTAACGTTTGGGCCTCTTCGCATATAAAATTTCAAAAATCGATCGAATATAAAAGTACATTGTTTAATTTTCTGATACCCCGTTTCATCACACTGTATCGTTATACCTTGAAAACCCCGAAGGAACCAAGATCAACATCTGTAAGGGGCTTGCTCTTTGCTCCTGGTCTCACGATCTCATATGTTCTCGTTAAATATATATAATCTCATCTGAAATGACGCATATAACAGGGAGCAACTTCCCATTGTAGACTGTACCACGCAATTTGTCTGTTGTAGTTCCACGTGAATTTGATGAATACGAGACTTCGGCTGACATCACACAAACCCCGGGAATCAAAAAGGATTATATATATAACAAGGCAGAACTTGGGCATCTTTTATTCAGGTGTGATCAAACTCAAACATGTCTATAAGGCGCGCCCTTCACTGTTGGTCGGAGAGAGACGGTTACCAACAAACTTACTCTGATTACAGGAAATAGAGTCATTGAGCATTAGTAAGAGACGAAGTATCGACGTCTAGAAGGATCCCGCAAAAAAATCGCTGAGGCTTTGATCGGTGCTTTTCTGCGCACAGAGCTTCTATAAAAGGGCTTGGTTTGTACCTGAAACCTAACAAGCCATGCCGGTCGTCTCATGATGAAACGAGACGCTGTTGATGCGATACGTTCAGCTGCTCAGTTCAACCAAAGCAAGAAAATCACCGTGTTCCAAGCAGAAGCCAATCTGTTTCGTAATGCCACTGCGTCATTCACTAGTGCAATCAAGAGATTATGATTTATCGATTTCTGGCAAGTGAGAGAGCTGAGCTCTGTTACAGTGAATTTTTCAGCTCAATAAGCAATCGTGATGTACTCTCAACGCAGTTCAACAATTCAACTTGCTCATTCCGCTCCCATTAGATTCGATAAGTATCGTCATTCAATTCCTGAAATGCTATTTAATTCTGATCACTTCCACCATCATTCAGCCTTGGTCAAAAACGTCTTGAACACCAAGTTGTCTGTTTCCTCCTTGTATCTGTAACCCAAGGTGTCCAAAAAGTGCTGGAACTTGTCATTGTCTTCCGGAGGGACACAGATTCCAGCCAGAACCTTACCAACGTCGTCACCCAGGTTACGATAGTGAAACAGACTCAAATTCCAGTTGATCTCCATTCCAGATAAGAACTTGGTCAGTGCGCTGGGTCTTTCCGGGAACTCGAACGAAATGATCCGCTCGTTCGGAACGTGGGCCTTGCCTCCCACCATGTATCTTCCGTGGATCTTGGCCATTTCGTTGTCACTCAAATCGACGGCATGGAAGCCAGACTCCTTGATGGCTCTGAGCACCTGGTCAAGCTCTTTGGCTCTGTCAATAACAGAGAACGACGTGTAGATGTTGGCGACTCCGGTTTTGTGAGAGTCCTCCGAGTAACGGTACGAGAACTCTGTCACTGAACGAGGGTCGATGATTTTCTGCAATTGAGCAAAAGTTCCCGGTCTATCTGGGATTTGCACAGCCAGAAAAACTTCTTTACCTTCTCCCAAAACTGCTCTTTCACTAACAAAACGCAGTCTGTCGAAGTTCATGTTGGCACCAGACAGAACTGGCACGTAGGTTTTAGACGAGTGATCAATATCTGAGTGCTCCTCAACATACTTCTTCAGACCGGCCACGGTCATGGCTCCAGAAGGTTCCAAAAGCGAACGAGTGTCTTCGAAAACGTCCTTGATGGCAGCAGAGATCTCGTCGGTGGTCACACGGACAATCTCGTCGACGCCGAATTCCTGGCAAACGTTGAAAGTTTCCTCACCAACGAGCTTGACACTGGTTCCGTCGGCAAAAGTTCCCACAGTGTCCAAGGTGACCCGGCTTCCCTGCTCGAGGGAACGGTACATGGCATCGGCATCAAAAGTCTCCACACCGATGATCTTGACGTGGGGAGCCAGACGCTTGAGGTAGGCCAGGACTCCAGCAATGAGACCTCCTCCTCCGATGGCCACAAAGACAGCGCTGAGTTTGTTAGACTTGATCTGGCGAAGAAGCTCCATTGCGATGGTTCCTTGGCCAGCAATGACGTAAGGATGGTCAAACGGAGGCACGTTTGTGAGGCCTTCTTCCATGGTGAGACGCTCGCATTCGGCTTTGGCAGCGTCGAAGTCGTCACCAAAAAGCACGACACGTGACCCGAGTCTGCTGACGTTCTTGAACTTGATCGAAGGAGTAGCCACAGGCATCACGATGGTGGAGGCAATGCCGATCTGTTTGGCGGAGAAAGCCACTCCTTGGGCGTGGTTACCGGCAGAGCAGGCAATGACTCCCTTGGACTTTCTCTCGTCGGAAAGATTGGCGATCATGTTGTAGGCTCCTCTGAGTTTGAACGAGAACACCGGTAGCAGGTCTTCACGCTTCAAGATGACGGTGGAGTTGGTCTTTTGGGACAGGGAGACCGCTGGAGTGATTGGAGACTCGTCGATGACGTCGTAGACCCGCGACGTGAGGATCATCTTGACGTAGTCAGGTCTTCCAGATGGAAGAACGTCTTGGGATCTGAGGTCGGGGAAACGATTCAGCGTGGCTTCCTGGGCCGTCGACAGTTGTCTGACTGCCGGGAGTTTCGCAAGACGCCCGAGGGCTCGCGAGCGGACGAGGGTAGTCATGTTGATGGAGGGAGGGGGGGATCAGGGAGAGTGGAGCGTATAGTACGGAGTTGTAATTTTCAATCGAAAATATCGTCGGTGGAAAAAAATTGGAGCGAAGTGGTAAGGTGATGACGTAAGCAGGAACATTGAGCGAGCAAGAGCGAGCAAGAGCGAACAACGAGCGAGGCGAGTTGCGAGAGAATAAGGAGGCAGGGGGGGCTGTAGATGCTACCGGATGGCACGCGAGAGTTGTGCAAAGCAAAGAGTGTGGAAGGCAAACTCAACGAAACTGGAGTACTTAAAAAAAGAAGTGCATTTAAGGTGAGTAGCACTCTCAAATATTTGTCTAGTTGCACTACCTCGGGTACAGGCAGGCCACGAGTCAAAAGGCTGAACGGTTCGTTTGACGAGTCGTTCGATCGGAAGACTAAGGGAGACGGGACGGTGGTTTCGGGTAAATCGATCGGCTTCCTGGCTTCCCAAGGGCCATCAGAGGGAAGGTAGCTTCGTTTTAGCATTGAGATTTGTTTTGGTAGGGTATGGCTCGAGTCTTTCAGGCCAATAGAACTAGCTGACGTGAAGTGGAGCACAACAGCTTGAACTGGAATGCCCGTCTGGAGGCGTGGAGATTTATGGGTGGCTATTGAGAACCAGCCCGATCGTACTCGGTACAACAGCTCGCTACCAGTCTGTAGTTGTTTGATCAATGATCGCTGCGTGAAGTTTGACGGAGATGGCTCGTGTGATTGTAGCCGCTGAGTAGATTTTGGGTGCTCGGGAGATTCGAGCCAGTGATCCCACCTTGCTCGGCTGGGGGTCGTATGGTCGATTGCGCTGTAGAGAAGAATAGTCACTACTCAATACGTGGCTGTACGTGGCTGTGAAAGCCATTGGAGATAACTGAGCGATCCATCAGAGTATCTGAGATGCGTTTGACGGTGCGAAGACTGAGCCTGTCTCGGCTTTTGTGCGACTCGAGATGGCCGACACTTGCTACAGCTTACCTCATCGCGTCTCTGAGTGGTTCCTGTTCCTTGTTTAAACTTCCAGAGTGCCGTCGGTCATCCATGAACTGAATGCTCCCTGAAAATTGTTGATCCAAGCTACATGTCTGATCATCCTCGGGGTTTGACCGTGACCGCGGTCTCATTCTGGCTTTTGCTCGTACGCATTTTGGAGGGTTTCCGCTCTCCGACTACAACGGAGAACCCAACTACTGGATATGCAGAATCAAGTCCACCAGGACTGAGCGTGTCGAGAGCCACCAGAGGAATGGAACCTTGAACTCGAAAACGCTGCGGGGTTTGGAATGCCCGCACAGAAGCTGACATAATCAGCCAGAGCCCGAATTTAGCTGACATACGACCCAGATGGATTTGAATACCAATCCGCACGGAGTCTCGCAGCACGGACTTGCGAGTCGTGTAGCTGCTCAGCTCATCTGCTGTGGCAGCATCGAAAAAAGATCAGCACCGAAAATCGTCAGACGATGCCAGCTTTGGGTCATCCCCGAGCACCACTGGCAGTGAACCGCGGATTCCTGTCAAATCGTGCAGTGTCGACACGCAATGGGAGCGCTGTGCTGTATCAGGCGAGTTTCCAGAGAGCGGGAGCGCTCTCCGTCAACTCGCCTCATTTCGAAGCCCCTGGCTCGCTTGGCCGATTACGTAAGCAATCAGACGAGACTCGCTTGCTTCGTTCGTTTCGCCTGTCTCAATGGCCTGACCTACGACACCGCCGCCACTGCTGCACCTGGGCTGCGCCCGCGTTGCTGAGCTGTCCACAAAGCTCCCACCCGTCGCTCTCTGTCATTCGCCTCAGCTGCCCTGGCAGTGCAACATCAAGTCCGGTTCCCGTGCTGTGCCTGCGTTTCTCCGCGCAGAGCAACCCGATTCGCCCAAAAAAAACAGCCGAGATTTCACGGGTTTTTTTTTATAGGCCATCGCTAAAGTGTACTTGACCTAGCTATAAGTAGCCAGTCAATTCCCCGATTGTCAGGCCGACACAAAGACGAGTCTTTTGCTGCAAACTTCATAGTCTCAACCACCGACACAATGAAAATCGTCACACAAGAAGAAATGGACGCCCATTCTTGGGCCACCATGAAAGGTGGACTCAACGGAATGGCTCTGGGTACTGCCATCTCGGTTGGTATCTACGCCATTGCTCCCAAGAAGTTCCCGAGACTGTTTACCCTGCCATGGTCGATCAGAACCGCTGTCGCCGTGATCCCGCCAGCTTTCATCACCGCCGTCAATGCCGAGCTGGCTTCCAACGATTTCGACACTGAGATGTACTCCTCGGAGTACACCCAGCGCAAGCTGCTCGAGGAGCACCGTCGTTGGTCCAAGTTGAGCCTTACCGACAAGTTTGTCGAGTCTGTCGCAGACAACAAGTACAAGATCATCACTGCTCTCTGGGCCGCCAGTATGGCCGGCTCGTGGATGTGGGTCAACAAGGACCCTTTGATTTCCAAGAGTCAGAAGTTCTACACCGCCAGAATGTACGCCCAGTTCATCACCGTGGGCCTCTTGCTGGCATCCATCGGACTGAGCGTGTACGAGGAGGACCACCAGATTGGCCAGCACGAGAGGAGCGAGGACGCCTATCTCAGAGAGGTGTTGGAAACCGCCGAGGAGAAAAAGCAGCCCCAGGAGTCCAAGAAGGTCGAGGTCAAGGAGGAGCCAAAGGAGCCAAAGAAGCCCAAGGTGGAAGCCAAGATGGAGGCCCTCGAGGCCACCAAATGAGTTACGTGTGTTTATGATAGTTCGAAGTAACAACGAGCAAAGCGAGTTGTTCTAATTGTTGCTTTGGTCGCCGTGTACCACTGTCTTTTCAGTCCAATTAATAGCAAAATTGTATTTGGAATTTTCTGTGCGAGGTGTAGCGAGGCGCGGAAAATCTGTTTTTTCTGCCGGCACTTTCAGCAAGCTGAGCGTTTCGTGAGTCGTTGCTCGAGACAAGTGCGCTGTAAGTGCACAGCCGGCTCGGCTGGTCACAGTCGAACACCACTCCGATTGGTCGTCGCCTTGCGGGAAGCGTTGTTGCTGGTACCATCGGAATCACTTTGGCGATATAACACCCACTTACACCAAACCTACGACAGGCCATCTCAGTCGAAAATGCACGCCCCGAAAACGCACGCCCGGAAAGGCTTGCAGACAGGGACTTCGGCTAGCGGGTTCAGCAACTTGCACCCTGTGTGTCGCCGTCAGAGTCGCCCAAAACGGCTTTTTTACTCGCTATTGCCATAATTTAAAACTCAGTTTAGCTCTTTCAGAATCAACGAATTTCAACTATCGACTATCAGACAATCGTCAAAGAACATCAGACAACTCGCTCTGCTCGTTGTCGCGCCGCTTGCCGCCTAAATCACCAGCCAGACACCCAAACTCACGATACTGCCACCCACAATTATTGTGATAATCGAAGCTCCCGCGCGGTCTCCTCCGTCCAGATCCAACGGTTGGTCCGTCGCGGTCTCGGTCGGGGTTCCGGCAGCTCCGTCTCCCGTGGAAGATCCTCCGTCTCTCGCAGTATACGGCGCGTGTCTCTCGTACATCAGCAAGCTCTGGATCACCTCCAGAGCACACATCTGCTCTCCGAGCCCGTAGTAGCCGTCCCAGCTTCCGGTGGACCAGTCCAAACCACACGTGTGGCCGTCAGTACCTCCGGAACAAGACAGAGCCGCTGCTGCCGCCGACTGCTGGATGTACTTGTCGACCGTATCCCTGACATCGGGCACAAGCACCCCTGTCAGACTCAGGAAACGCGCCACATACGCCTTGAAAGACCTTTGATCCGTGTTACAGGACCCCGCGCTCTGGCACGCGCTCTCCTGGAGAATGTACACGTCGTTGGCCGTGTCGTTTGCGAACAGAGAGATACCGGTTAGGAGCCCTTGCACCCTATCGAGCCAGACTTGTTCTTCAGTGTAGTTGTAGAGGTACGCACAGCCGGCCAGCATCATGGCAGGGTTGTACGACCACTGGGACTTACTCAGGGAGGTGCAGTTGTCGTCGATGTAAACACCGTCGTACACCAGAGTGTATCCCTGGACATCGTAGATCAGGCCGACTCCATACATCCAATTCCACACTTCCTCGGCCCAGCTTACGTAAGAATCATTGGCTGTGTAGCGCGCGAGCCGCGCACCAATATGGAAAAGTCCGGCGTTGGAAACCGAGTTTTTGTAGTTGTAACCGGTGTTCCACTGGAAGATCTGCCAACGCAGACCGCCGTTACAGTCGTCGGTGTCCCAGCGCCAGGCCATGGTGTTGAAGACGGCCTGGGCCAGGTAGAGCCACTGGGGCTCGTCGCTGGACGGGTTGGTGAAGTTCCGCTCGGCGGCCTGGATCGCTGCGATTCCCCAGAAGGCCTGATCGTCGTTACCTTCTGTGGTGGACTGGTTCAGCGGAACGTAGTCGTTGTCCTCGCCCACCTGGTACAGCATCGCCTCCATGATGGTGGACTCGTAGGTGTCGTTCTGCAGGAAGTACCAGTGGTCGATCATCGAGCCCCACGCTCCGCCGGCCTCCCACCAGTAGTACGGGTTGGTAAACATTCCGATCGTGCCTCCGTACTTGTATCCCCAGTAGTAGTCCATCAGACCCGACGAGATGAGTCCCGTGGCCTTCTGGATGCTTGTGTAGTTCGAGATGTCCAGGTCGACAGCCTGCGTGCCGAGCGCCGCCAGCAGGAGCAGGGCGGTCTGGCGTATCAACAACGTCATCGTGTGCAGTGCGGGGTGACGTGTAGGGGGTTGGGTGAAGCTTTAGTGGTGAAGATCGGGGTGGAGAAGAAGAGACACAGCTAAGAATAGCAGAGCAGATTTTAATGTCTACTCCTTTGAAAAATTTGGGACGCGAAAAATGTTGAGCGACGCGACGCGACGCGACGACGCGAGGGGACGACGAACGGAGAAGCTCACAGCAGTCTGGGAGGCAGCTTGACCCCAACGGCCGGCCGCCGTACCGGGGACAAAAGAAGCCACGCCGCCTCCCCAGTGTTGCTGATCGTACCAGACAGCGTTGGCGTTGTTTGCCGCCGGAACCGCTCATTACACCGCTCAATTTCTCTCGCCTTAGTGAGATTTGTGTCCTGTGGTCATCAGCTAGAAAGCGCAACGCCGCCTCCAGTCCACCGGCTCGCGGTCATGTCGCTACAATGACGGCGGCTCTCACCAGCGACGGGCCGCTTGGTCGCTCGCCCTTTGTGGTTCTCAATAATATGCATTACATTAGCTAACGTAATCATCTACTTCCCGTTCCGCAGCACCAAAACACCTCACTTCTCGCTAGGCACCTTCTGTCTCACGGAACGGCTACACGCAGGCATCCTGCAACGAAGGCTCGCGTCGTTGAGCGCCAGCACGGGAGGCAGAACCCGCAAGGAGACGAACACCTTGGGACGCTCGTGGCTCAGTAGATTCATGGCGGTCTATCAATGGCTGTTGGATCATCAGAAACCAGCTCTCACTCTATAAGAGCGACCAACAGCGAGAAAATGGCAGAAAAGCTCAAATTGAGTTGACGGGTCTCGTAAAGTACCACGCCATGTCTTGTTCGTTGATTCAACATGGCCAGAACTGGCAAACAGCCCGTTGGCGGCTCGAATTCCTCCGTGTTGCATTCCTAAAGCTGCCAAAATCAATCCACTTCTCACTCACTCCGTTCGCCGTTCGCCGTTCGCTGTTCGCCGACAGTCTTCAAACCGGCACATCCTTACCCAGCGCCATACTCGCCAGTAACCAGAAGTTCAAAAACGTAATTACGAGCCACACAGCGACCGCTGCAAACGTCGTCAAACGTCCATTGCTCATGTCTTTATACCTCGCCAGTCCTTCATCATCTTCTTCTCCGTCTTCCTCCTCCTCCTCGAGGAGATTCGCCCGGCTGTCATCCAGATAGCCCAACGCAATCGAATCGCTCACTCCTGGCTCCTCTTCTCGCTTCCCACTGATCAAAACCCGCATGATTCTCTTGTTGCACGTGAAATAGATCAACGGGGCGCTGATGAACGGCAGAAGAAGCGACAAAACCACCTGCGACGCGTTTAAAACGTCACTCAATCCCTCTCTACCGCTCACAAGCACCACGATGATGCACGGCGTGATCGCGATAATCCGCGTGATGATCCTACGGAGCCCCGGGGGCATCGAGATCCGCGCATGGCCTTCCATGATCTGCTGGCTCGCAATAGTCACAACAGTGCCTCCACAGAGCCCGGACGATAGAAGAGCCAAAGCGAACACCGTTCCGGCAGTCTTCGAAAGGTGGCTCGACAGGAGGTAATGAAGAGTGAACAAGTCGGCTTTCTCCAAATCTCCGTCTCCATCGTCATCCATCGGCTTGGAAAGAGCAGATCCAGCAACAATCAGAATGGCCGCATTCACAAATAGCGCCACAGTGAACAGCGAAACCACCAATTCGGCAATCGTGTACGCCATCGTGTCGTTGATCGCGTTGATGGACGGCTTGTAATTATCTCTGAGCCCGTCATCGTCATCATCGACACTGCTGGTTCCACAGAAGAGCCCCTGACGCTTCATTTTAGGCGGGGGAGGCGTGTAAAAGCCGTGCTGGATGTCGAACGCCTTGAGCCGCGACTGAACAACGCCAGAGCCCAGATACAGCGAGTGGGGCATCAGATTGCTGCCCAGAAGCGCGGCAGACAGATAAAGCCCCTTAATGTCGCTGAAAACCTCGTTCGAGGGCAGAAATCCGCGGAAAACCGCAGGCCAGTCGGTGGATGGCGAGACGTTTGCTAGCTCGATGGCAAAACAAATCACCGTGCCAAACACCAGGAGACTGACGGCTCCTTCAAAGAGCCTGAGGATGAACATGGGGCCGTTGGGCCGGTACGCCATGAGCACAAAGAGCACGTCAACGACCGTGAGCAGCACGCCAGCAAGCAGCGGCAGGCCAAACAGGATGTTGAAGGCAATGGCAGTTCCGATGATCTCCGCCACGTCGGTGGCAGCAACGGCGATCTCGGCAAAGACGTAGATGACGAGGTTGAGTCTTTTAGACAGGTGAGTCCGGCAGTTGGAAGCGAGGTCCTGGCCGGTGCAGATGCCGAGTTTTCCAGCGAGCACCTGCAGGAATCCGGCCATCACATTAGAAACTGTAAGCGAAAACAGCAGCTTGTACTGGAACTGAGCGCTGGCGATGGAACTGCTGAAGTTTCCGGGGTCCATGTATGAGACAGAGACCATGAGGCCGGGGCCGATGTACTTGACGAATTTCTGGAGAACTCGGAGCAGGTTTCCCGGGCCAAAGGTTCGCGCAACCCCCAAAGTGCTGGACCCGTTCAAGCTGACATCATCGTCACTGGAGCTTGCCCTTACTGTGCAGCTTTCCCTTTGTTCGGAGAGCGCTATACTGGCAGAGGAGTCCTTGGACTGTCTTTTGGACGGCGTCGGGACGCCGTGCGGGTCTTGTATGAGGTCAGGCGAGTCGGGCAGGGACATTGCGGTGTTTTGAAGGCGTTCAGGAGTTGATCGGGGAGCCTCGTGGCGTAAGTTGTTGTAGTTCATTGGTGCCAGATGGCGAGAGTGGTTTGGGAAATCGGGGTTGGGAAATGCTAAAAATTGCGGGTGAACTTGTGAACTGGCGACCGTAATGACAAAATCAGTGAATTTGGAGTGGGAATATGGTGAAATTGGTTCGGTTGGTCAGGCTTTAGTGGTCGTTGAGAGAAGAAGAAGGAGAACAAGAAGAGAAAAGACAGGTAAACAGAAGAGGGTTTGACGTGGGAGAAAAATAAAAAAAACGCCGGGCCGGGCGGTGCAAAAAAATAGAAGAACAAGCGACTCAACAACAGGAGAAACGAGTTGTTTGCGGGTCGACAACTAACGAGCCCAGAGAGTCTCAATGCGTCGGTGAGTGAAAGATCCAGTTGAGTGCATTCCAGTTGAGTGACTGGCACTTCATTCGGGGACACGTGGAGTGCACACGATTTGCAAATATACAGTTCGCTTATGTAATACATTGATAAGCAAAAGTGGCTTTGGATTTAAAGAAGCTGCGGTGGGCACTGGCTGGTCTATCTGTGAGAGAGAATACGTGGTGTTGAGAAGCTGAAAGAGATCAAGAGTAAGCGTGGCGCTACGGTCAACCTAGCAGTCGGCGTAGTGATGATTCTGTAGTGAGGCAGATGTTTACATTTTGAGTGGTTGTGTAAAACCACCAGTGAGAACAGGCTCCACGACAGTGGCTACTCGAGGGGTGGTTTGTTCAGAGACACGTAGCATAGAATTGCACACCTTGGGAGAAAAAGAGACGGGGGAACTCAACAGAAGCAAGAGTTTGAACAACGTGGCTGGTTTCTCCGAAGAGGGAATCAATCAGGTGGTCACCTTGACCTTGTTATGGAGTCAGGTAGAAGTAAACTAGGTAAGCAGAACTAGCTCGAATGATGGAAGATGCAGGGCAATGGCAGATATCTTTGCACGGGGGGAGCAACAAAACGTGGGGGGTGAGGCTTCAGATCCCGTGATCGAAGTCACGCGGTGACTCTCACGGGCACCTCGAGAAGTCACAGCTAGCAAAGTCAGGTGACTAAGCGCATGTGACTTTTTTTGGAGAACCCCCACCATATTTTTTTTTATCCAACTTCACCACTCTTTCCACCATTCTCCACCGCCATTCCAGCCTCAATTGACGCACCCAATGCTCGGAACCATCCCCAAAACCGGTTTCTGGAGCCACTTCAGAGCCCAACATCTCGTGAAACGTTCGATTACCGGCTCCTCCGCCTTCTTCAATCCCTCATCACCAACCACTTCAGCCAATGTCATCACCAACCTCATCAAAACCACAGGCCCGATTTCTATCGCCAACTACATGCGCCACTGTCTTTTGAGCCCCAGCCACGGGTACTACACCACACGGAACCCGTTGGACTCGAAAACAGGCGATTTTATCACCTCTCCGGAAATCAGCTCTACTTTTGGCGAGATCTGTGGTTTGTGGATATTCAGTACATTTCTGTCACAATTGAAGAGGCAAGATCCGAAAACTTTCAGAATACATGACAAAATGTTCCGGTTTATTGAATATGGCCCAGGCAGGGGAACTCTCATGTATGACATCCTTCGTGTTGCCAACAAATTCATTCGTAACGAGAATCCGATCCACGTGGTTCTGGTGGAGAAGTCCACGGTGTTGATTAAGGAACAACACAAGATGCTATGTGGAGAAGGGAATGAACTGCGTGAAGTTGACGAGTTCACGTTCGAAAGTGTTACCAATTGGGGTAACAGAGTCACGTGGCTCATGGACGATAGTGTACAAGAGCGACTTACATTGGGAGACGAGCATATGAACTTCATTGTGGCACACGAGTTCTTTGACGCGCTGCCAATCAGCCGCTTTCTCAAGACGGAGCATGGATGGAGAGAATTCCTGGTGGACACAACAGACGGGATGTCGCGGGTCGGCCGGAGGCCGGAAACGGTTTCCGGTCTTGTTTCCGGCTCAGGTTCCGGTAATCAATTCAAACTGATCACTGCAAACTTCCCCACGTTGAGCTCGTCGATCCCCAAATCCAATCCCCGCTTCAACGATCTCCAGATAGGTGCCAAGGTGGAGATCTGTCCAGACTCACATAGATACATCACGCAGTTCTCCGAGATTGTCAAGTCTTCCGATATCGGCGCTGGTCTTATCATTGATTACGGACCGATGGACACAGTCCCGATTGACTCCCTCAGAGGAATCAAAAACCATAAATTTGTGGATCCATTCCAGGATCCTGGAGAAGTGGATTTGTCAGCGGACGTGGACTTTGAGAATTTGAGTAGTTTATTGGCTGCAGAAGGGTTCAAAACGTACCGTGCCGAACAAGGCGACTGGCTGAACGGCATGGGGCTTGGGTATCGGATTGACCAGTTGGTCGATGGGAAGGATGCGACAACCAAGAAGAAAATCATTGACTCGTATCAAAGACTGGCGGGGAAGGGTTTGAGAGATATGGGGAAGGTCTATAAGGTTTTAGGGTTTGTGGGGGGAAAGTATGAAGAGGTTCCCGTGGGATTTGGTGGTGATATCTAGCGAGAGCAAGGCGAACGAAGATATTTTGCGATCACCAGAAATCATCCTACTCCAATTCTTTGAATCACCCTAGTTTGTGATCACCAAAAATTGCCCGACACGACCCTACCCAACCTTGGGTCACGTGGGCCAGGATCAGAACCAGCCTAGGAGCATGGCCTGAGATTACACCTTGTGATTAGCCCCCTTATTTATTACCATGTATTATTTATTAGGCTACCCAAATCTATTTATACTAAAACGTTCATTATGGACCGTCGCCAGCCTCGTCGTTACACCTTCACTCTTTTACCATTCTCCTCGTTGTCGTCAGCTTTCCTTTTGCCGTAATGGTTTTCCTTATCGGTTGAGTCCAGTTCGTTGATTTCCCTCTTCAAATCAGTTTCCCCCTTCTTTTCCTCCTTCTTCCTCTTCTCCTCCTCCCCCTTCTCCTCCCTCAACAATCCATCATCATCCATCTTGTTCAAAATGACATCGCTGATCTCCTCAGCTTCCTTGGCTCTGCTGATGAGCCCATAAATCTTGTTGTTCCCACCCGGGTTCGGGATCATTCTCGTCAAACAGTACTTCGTGTTGGCTTTGTAATTCTGGAACTCATCGGCGATCTTGATGTATTCAGAGATCAGTTTAGGCCAGCTCAACGGTCCTTTTGGACTGAAGCAGGAAGGATTGATCTCGGCCTGAGACGCCACCATACAACCGACGTGGCTGCCAAAGCGACGTTGCAGCTCTTTGAACTCCTCATACGACTTGACGCCTCCGTTGATGATGAAACTGACTCCGGCGTCGTCACAGATCCCAACAATCTCGCTTACGTAATCGCGGATCGGGTCCTCGCGGTTCCGCATGTCACGTGTGCGGCAGTGTAACGTCAGGTTCGAGATTCCCGTCGCCACGAGCCGTCTGACAAGAGCTAGAGTGTCATCCTGATTGGGCAGAAGCCGGATCTTGACGCTGATTGGCTTGTTGTTTGGCCGGCCGACGTTCTCGACGAGCGCCGTGAGGATCTCGCAGAGCAGGTCTGGCGTGCTCAAAAGAGCCGCTCCCATCCCGGAGTGCACCGAGAAGTGTTTGGGACATCCGGCGTTGATGTCGATGCCGTCGACGTCGCCGACCACGATCTTGGCTGCTCTGACAGCCAGTTCTGGGCTGGCAGTTCCCATCTGGAAAATCAGCCTGTTTTTCTCGAGCGGACGGTAGGTACTGAACACGAGATCGGTGACACCAGGGATTTTCTTGTTCCCCTTGATTTGCAGGAAATCCACCGTGTTTTTCTTCTGGTTGTAAACCCTCTCGCACTGGAGGATCTTCTTGTCGATGATCTCGGGGCCCCACACAAGATCGGCCCCGTATTTCAGCGCCAGAAGTCTCGTCGGCAGTTCACCGATCCGCACCATTGGCGCGAGCACAAATTTCGCCTTGTAGTCGACCATCGGAGCTGTGAGTGTGTAGAGAAAGTGCCAGAATTGACTGAACAGAGAGTGAACAAAGAGGAACTTTAGAAAAAGAAAGATAAAAAATAAAAAATATTTTTTTTTTTCATCTTGAAATAATCCATCCTCTGGTGCAGAGATGTTTGTTTGGCAGTGCTGGCGCGGTAAGGGTGGCCGTGGGCCACGCGTGCTCGATCCATGCGGAAGCGCATTGACTTTCATGCGGGAACGCATGGAGGGACAGAGCCCAAGCTCTGAAAGCTTCCCACATATCGGGAAGTCGTAGCTGTCATGGTGGCATCAAATGTCCTATGCGAGGCCCAAAGCATTTGCACAGCCTTGATAACTCTGCTACCATCGATTTGACGATTCTCGATCGGCACCTGCCAAGCGAGTGGCCGGCAGACCTGGGCAAGACTTTCCAGCTAGTTTTGTTTTGATTCGATTGCTTCGATTCGGTAGCTCGCCCGATCTCAGCTCATCACGGTCGAGGCGTTGGGCGATAATAGCAGTGCAGTGCCAAATCCAGCCACTCTGTGGTATGCGAATGTGACCGGACCCCAATCAGCCCGTGTTGTTGCCCTGTTCACTGCGCTTCCCCACAAAACTCCAAATCTCTTAGATCTCCATCCATCCCCACCCCGTGTTATTATTGGGAGCAGAATATTCTACAAACTCGTCGCTCCGAGGCCTGCTCGACTTGCAAGTAGCCATTTTGGCATACGTGACTGAAGGTCATCGAAGCCATTGGCGTGAGTGAAGCAAACGGGGCAATGGGATAGATGAGATCGGATTAAAGCAAGCGATTTCTCGTTGTACACCTCCCGCGTGCATGAACCCCGAGATAACGAACAAAGTTCAACCAGCTTTGCTCGTTATCAGGGCACCTGCACCGCCCGAGTTTTGTGTCACGTGACCTCTGCCCATTTTCACCACTCTGGTTTTACTTGAACAATGATAACACAAACACCTTCCAATTCACCCAGGCAGACGAAGCCAGCTCTCTTCCGTACCCCGGTTCTCCAACAATTCTTCCCTATACACGCTTGCTGGTGGCAGTCATTGTTCTGGACTTGCTGTACTCAATTTACAGTCTCACAACGGGCAACTCAGTCCCACAAATCTTCGAACCATATATGCCGTTGATTCCAGCTTTGGGATCAGGTTTCTCCTTTTTACCTGGCGTCTTCGTGGGCACTTCCAGACGGCTCATGAATAGCACCAAAGGTCAATTGTTATTTGGTCTCAGTCTTATATACTCATCCTTAGCCGCATGCAGGAGCATCTACGACACCTGTGCTACTGATGACTCAACCGGTGCGTTCAACACATGCAGTGTTTCAGTGGCTTCCAGCCTTTTGGGTTTGACAGCTGTTGTGCTCGCACGTTACGGTACACACAGAAATTGGTGGAATATAAACAACCTGGTCGGTTTCCGTCAACGCGAGCATTGCGAGGACTCGCCAGCTAGCAGCAGCGTACAACAGCAGCACAGCCCTAAACACTCACGTGACCCTTCGCCATCAGGACAACAGATCCGTTGTAACGAAAAGTCAAGCTTTGTTTGACACGATATGGCAATGACAGAGCAAAAGTTAGAGATACCACAAAACTCGAGCATACTTCTCACGGTCACTTCACTCTAGCTCATCGCTCTTCACTGCACTTCCGTCTGTAATTTTGTTAACTCAGGCTCTGACCAGCTACAGCAAGTGGTACTGACTGTTTGGGTGGCTGCTGTTCTCTGTAGTTGTGTTTCGTTGTAATCCCTTCGGTTTCACTCGTTCCATGCCCTGGCAACTGCTCAAAGATTGATCATAACTCGGTACGCAAAATCACGGTATCGATTGTTCACTGTATACTTTTGTTCTCTTGCGTCTGTCAAGCTTTTCAAATGACACGTTTAGTTTTATGCTAAATGATCGTATTTGGTTGGTAATAATCTGAAGACTTGAATCAGTCAGCACCGACTAATGAGTGTTCAACGCTCAATTGAGTCATTCTGTAGTCATGAATAGTCGGAATTGTGAGCACAAATGGGGATTTTGTAAGATGAAAAACGCAGACTCTCACTGGACACCATGGCTTTTGACTCCCGGAGATATGTTCGACTCGAAAAACACCCTACCTCGCTTCGCTCGTCAGTCGCTCGTGATTCGTTCGTCATTTGCTCACCACTTGCTCTTCCTCCTCCTCCGCCACCTCCAGGTTCTCCTGAATCTCCCATAACTCCCTATACAACCCTCCCTCTTCCAACAACTCCCAGTGGTTACCCTCCTCCAGAACCTCACCATCTCTCAGCACGATAATCTTGTCTGCATCGGCAATTGTCCGCAAACGGTGCGCAATGCTCACGTTCGTGTTCTTGGTCTCTCTGAATACCGTCTTGATCGTCTTCAACAGAGCCTGCTCCGTGTGAGTGTCCAAAGCCGACGTGGCCTCGTCAAAGAACGTAATCGGAGCGTCCTTCAACAACAACCGGCCAATCGCTAGTCTTTGCTTCTCTCCTCCAGAGATCATCATTCCTCTTTCTCCAACAATTGTGTGAACTCCCTCAGGCATATCTTGCACCAATTTGTCCAGTTTCACCTTGCGGACCGCTTCCATAACTTGCTCATCGGTCGCAGAGAGCCGTCCGTACCTCAAATTCTCGAGGATGGTGTCATTGAAAAGCGGTGTATCTTGCGGAACAACTCCAACATTGCGGCGCAAACTGTCCAGATCGACGTCCCGAACGTCCTGGCCGTCAATCAAGATCCTTCCCGACGTCACGTCGTAGAAACGGAACACAAGTCTCAAAACCGTCGATTTTCCACTTCCAGAGGGACCCACAATGGCCACTTTCTGGCCAGCAGGAATCGTAAATGAGCAGTTCTTCAAAATTGGTCTGTCGGGGTGGTAGCCAAAGGTGACGTTCTCAAACCTGATCTCGCCTCCATGGAGTTGCAATGGCGGAGCATTCGGTTTTGACTGAATCGCAACTTCGTGCTTTTGCAGCTTGAAAAGCGACTCCATGTCCAAAAGCGACTGCTTCAATTCACGATACACAGATCCAAGGAAGTTGAGTGGCACAGAAAGTTGGAAAACCAACTGGTTGATCAGCACCAGATCTCCAACCGTGAGCGAGCCGGCCGCAACGCCCTGGCATGCCATGTACATCATCGCGGTCAATGCAGTAGTGAAAATCAAGTTTTGGCCCGAGTTCAAAAACGCAAGTGATGTAGCAACCTTGATCGACGCGTCTTTGTAACTTGAAAGGGCAGCATCGTATTTCTGCGCCTGGAATGCCTCGTTGTTGAAGTATTTGACAGACTCGTAGTTAATCAACGAATCCAATGCAACGCTTGCCGCTTTCTGGTCGGCCTTATTGGCTTGTCTGCGGAACCCTGTACGCCACGCGGTCGTGCGAATCGTAAAAGCTGCGTAAGTCAGCATGGTCAGCAAAGTCACAGCAGCAAATGGAGCACCATAATTGTACGTCAAGATTCCGCAAACCACAGAAATCTCAAACGCAATCGGCAAAATATGGAACACCATCGCTGTTAGAACATATGAGATACCTTTGGTTCCTCGGTCAATTGCTCTCGTGAGACCTCCAGTCTGTCTTGCTAAATGGAAGTTGAGATCCAGTCGAAGGAGATGCACAAAAGTAGTATGTGCCACGTTCATGATGGCACTTTGAGCAACTTTGGCAAAAATAGCGTTACGAAGCTCACCGAAAAGCACCGCACCAAAACGAGTTGCACCGTAAGCAAGAATAATGGCACCAATCGAGGCAGTCAAAACTCCTGCTTCAGCCACCCAGTCCACATTCATCGAGTCAATGATCGACTTGAAGAAGAATGGCACTTGAACATTGAGAATTTTGGCTGTGATGAGCATCGAAAGGGCCAAAACAACACGGAATCGGGCCCAAGGGTTTGCCTTAGGCCAAATGTACGACAAAAGGTCCTGAATAATCCGGAATTGCGATGGTCTTGGCTTGGGAGCGGGTTTGGATGCCGGTTTATTGGCAGTTTCTTCGGATTTGTTGGCACGTGAAGCCGAAAACTGCCGGGACAGAAGCATTTTGGGCACCTTGAAAGATTGAAACCCCACATTGACGCGGATATTACTCAGGCGGGATCCTTGGGATCCCCGGTTCCCAGAAGTCTGCCATGTGGTCCTCAAACGACGCTGTTGGTTTTCGACGTGTCTGTGTGGAGAAGCAAGAATAGCTCTAGAGACAGACGGAATCAGCCGTTTAGAGAAGCCATTGCTGGCACTAAGGCACGGGAGCTCTCGTAGAAGCAGCATCGCGTGCACTTTGGTTCAGGTTCAGTCAGCAGAAGTAGCAGCAGAAGCGAAGATTGAGATGAGTGGAACGTCGAAGTCTGCGATCTTTTGACAGGTTTTTTTTTCCGAATACGGAGTAGGAATTTCGCGAGCAGGGAGATTTCGGGAGTCGATCGACGGGACGACGAAAAAGGGGGAAGGACCGAAAGAATGGGTGAATGAGCGAGTTTGTAATCGAGCAGACAGCGCAACTGAACAAGCTAGCTTCAATGACATACACTCAGACGAGTGAAGTAAACGGGTCAACGGAGACCGGCATCCGCTACAAGCGGCATCAGCGGTTTTCTCCTCAGCTCATCAAACGACAGGCAAAGTCTGGCAATGGTGTGCGGGACTGCCTCAAAACGGTTAATGTAAAAGGCAAATCTGGAATAGTTCAATAACCAGCAAGGCGTCATTGATCAAATGATGCCATTACCCAAAACTCCCTCGCCTTGATAATGGTTTCAAATCAAAATGGTTCAGTGGGATGCAACACGTGAAATGCCGTTCGCTTTGAAACAACACCACACCAGCTTTTTCGTCATGGAAGGGGAAATATAGAATCTTGGATATGAATGCCCACCGACTCCTGCTTCTCACAAGTCACATCAAACTACGTGTCGCAAGGCTTTCCCACTCCAACCACACACCAGCCACGCACCAGCCACATGTATTACGAACTTTTTCTGAAAAATTCAAATCATGGTCTCGAACTTCTTACAGTGCCAGACCGCTAGCACAAGCGGATACGAAGTTAACGAAGTACCCGCTGATAAGCGGGATCGGCTAAGTGATAATATATCAACAAGTACAAATTGGTCGGATTTCAACCAGTCACCTCCAATCATCGACGCTTCCTTTGCCGCTTCCGGATGTAGCTCCGGCCAAAAAATTTTAATTACTATTATGACATTGCAGCAACCATCATGCCCCAGCTCCGGGGATGGCGGCTAGAGACTTCCGGAATTTCACCTGGGCCGTGCGAGGCGATAGTTGCAAAAGCGAGAACCCAGTCGGTCAAGGAATTGCTAGGGAAGTACGAAGCTCGGAGTTTCATAAAAATACACAAAGGTGTCTAAGTGAATATCAAATAAAACGAAGATCCTTTCTCACATCTTCAGAGTTTCAGTGCTTGCGAATCTCGCTTTTGAAATCATTCAAATCAGTCAAAAAGCCGCCGCCAGCCTTTGCTTCACTATCCGTTCATGATTTCTGGGCTTGCGCAATCTTATTTCAACCCAAGCTACATGTTCCACTTGAAGTCTGTGCAATCCTAAAGCGGTTAGACCCGCTGCTGAAAAGGGCCACGCGCCATCGGGGGGAGCATTTTAGGTCCGTGTGGTGCCGAGTAACCTGCCACAATTCAACGCTCTTGTGCGGACTTTTTTTCGATTCTCTCGCGAGCGGCTCGCCACTTCGCTTATTTATTGTTCCAGATGCAAGATGCTGCAGAATCCTGCGTAAGCATACGTTAGTGCGACGTTATAGTTTCCTAAAAACATTCTAGCTCGATGGATGTCAAGAATATTATGCAGACGGATAATGCAGAGTATCGTTTTTTGGTAAGCTAACAAGGTGATGGCGCTTTGTGGGGTTAAACAGGTGGTGGATACGATCAAGATTAATATCTGAATTGCAGATAAATTTTTGATTGAGGATTGCTTCCAGAAATTAATGAAAAGTTTGACATCTACCTTTAAAAGTGGGCACTTTTGGCTCAACAAAAGCGCTCACACTGTTTGACATGTTTCGTTGCGTTCATATAGATTCCAAAACGATGCCAACGGATCATGGAGTTTGTGCCAGAAACTAGTCAGTCCGATAATTTCACTCCTTGCTATGCTTTAATGGGGACTGCGGGCAACGCAGGCCAGTCTCAAAATCAAAGCTTCAACCCTGCTTCGGAGACAGCTCCAGCCTCTGTCTCGTCCACAAGCACAGCGTTGCCTCTCGTTCAATTAGGACCTCTTGCGTCTTCTGGCTCCTTCGACCGTGGCCAGCAAATGCTTTCATTTTTGCAAGAAGGCCATAACGCCGCCACTCAGTTGGCTATAAACCCACTCCTCATACTCAAAGAAGGCGGTGCAAAAATATTAGTTGAGCAAAAAAGTCAAGCCGAGTTCTCAGTCGCTCTTGACAACTACACGGCCACTAGCAGCTCCAGCGGACCAGATGACTCCACAGCTACCTTTCCAATGCTACTGGAAACTGAGGACACCGCTCGCTCCTCAATCATTGAAGATGACAACACTGCTCTCGCGGCAAGAGAGACAGAAAGCGCACATGGCTGCAGTCACGTGAGCGTGCTTGAAATGGCACCGCCACTTCCCGCAACTCCTCCTTCGACCGCGAAGGAAGAGTTCCCCCCGCCATTATCTGGATACAATACCCACGTGAAGTCTCTGGCCGAGGAGTATCTGGACCACATCAATGACTACCTAGACCACGTTTTCAAGGAGAATCCAGGGCTCAGAAACCCCAAGAAGGATTGGAGAACGCTCAATCCGGCAATGCCTCAGCCACAACCACAGCCACAGCCCCAGCCCCAGTCACAATACATACGCCCGCCGCCACTCCCGCACCCTCACGCGCCACAAATGGTGCCTTGGGATCAGACCCATCGTCGAGTCTCTGAACCTATTCTCAAAGTGCGGGAGTCTCTCCCAGAGAATTTGCGGTCGCACAGCTTTCCGAAAGTCACGATGAAGAGCAAGAACTCGGCCTCAAGCATTTTCGATGCCGAGGCTTGGTCGAAAATCAATAAGTCGCTGCCAGTTTCTGCCGAAGAGGACGCACAGCCAGACGGAAGGTTTGAATTTTACCAGACGACTCGGGATTTGCAACGCACTTCAGAGCGGCTGATGAAGCTTCTTTTGGATGACTACGACCAGATTACTCAGTCTTTGGGCCTGCTGCCCAACACAGTGAGGAGTTTCGGGGAGATGTCGAGCTACAACAAGCGGCGCAAGCTGGGAGACGACATCGAGTGGAAGCCGATTGCCGCGGGGGTCATTTTGGGGCTGAGCGAAGATTTCAAGATCAACCAGCGGGACGTGACGACGCTGCTACAAGACCAAACAAGCTCGTGTTTTGGCGAGCTCAACATGCGGGAGCTGCGGGCCTGGAAACGCGGGGACCGCGATGTCAAGAAGAGAAGGAAGCCAACTTAGTTTAGGGGATTGTGTGGCGCATGCAAGGGGAGCGCGTCTGGAAATGGCAAAAGTGCACAGCCTGGAATACACGCGTCAACGCCCGCTCCCACTCCCGCGCCCGCGCGCGCCGCTACTACGCGCCCCACGTTGGTGGAAATTGCCAGAGCGCGACGCGACGCCACCCGCCAATGGGTTACCCGGAAACATTGGGGATGGGATGGGATTTTTCGACTGGGAGCTATGGCCCGACGAACGGCTTCCGAAGACCCAAATCTTGCACTTGACTGAATGGCTACCTGCTATGTAGTTTTAGATTGTTTGAGCAAATTTACCAATGTTACAACATCCAATTTTGACGTCTTTTGATCAATTTCCAAGGTAGCTTTCGCCCCGTCAATCGTCGTGCGCCAATCGGACGATGGAATTTTTCGCCTCTCGAATGTGAAAAAATTCTCCACTATATAAATGCCGCGATTTCCCAATTTTTCAATCCGAGCAGCGAAATTTCCGCAATCTCGCTTTTTCTGCCAAAACAGCTTAGTGTGTAGATTGGCGCACAGGTGTGCAGTTCATTTTACAGCAATTACCTCTCAGGAATCTTGGCAGCGGGCGTTGAGATACATCAGATAGATGGTGATGTCACTGGAAGAGACTGTCGCCACGCATTCGACCCCCGCCTTGGCCGAGAATCTGCACAATGGCAAGTCGGAACAACAAGAACAGCAGAATGACCCCCCAACCAACAACACGACTGGGGGAAAACATCTCTCTGAAGAGTCGCCAGCAGACGAACCAAATGCTAAAAGGGTCAAAACAGACTCCGAGGAGCACACAAAAGATCCACAATCATCTGAGAATCATCAAGCTGAAGTGCCTGCTGACTCAGGTGCACCAGCTATGGTTTCTGCAAACATGGTTCCTGCTCCTCAACCGCCACTGGAGCCCGATATGAACAACCTGCCTGCAAATCCGATGCCCTCCCACCAGAAAAAACACGCCCTCACATCGGTTAAAGCCGTCAGAAGACTCAAAGACGCTGCTCCTTTCCTGCTCCCAGTTGACATTGTCAAGCTCAACATACCGTTCTACTACAATTTCATCAAGAGGCCCATGGATTTGTCGACAATCGAGAAGAAAATCAATGTGGACGCTTACGAGACTCCAGAACAGGTGAATGAGGACTTCAATCTGATGGTGACCAACTGTTTCACGTTCAATGGTAAGGACTCTGCCATTTCGCAGATGGCTAGAAACATCCAAGCCAGCTTTGAGAAGCACATGCTTAACATGCCTCCGAAAGAGCTTCCTGCTGGAGTGTCTCCCTCTGCTGTAGGCGGCAAAACAAGCAGAAGAAAGGGAACAGGAGGTCTGGATGTGCCCAAGTTGAGAAGAGACAGCGCCGTTGATAACGGCAGACCCAAAAGAGAGATCCATCCACCGAAGCCGAAGGATATGCCATACGATATTCGCCCTCGGAAGAAGAAGTTCCAGGCGGAATTGCGGTTTTGTCAGCAAATTTTGAGGGAATTGATGTCTAAAAAATACGACTCGATATCGTATCCGTTTTTGGCTCCTGTTGATCCAGTCGCACTGGATTGCCCTACATATTTTGATGTTGTGAAGGAGCCGATGGATTTGGGAACAGTCTCGAGCAAGATTTCGAACGGCGAGTATGAGAATGCTGACGAATTTGAAAGAGATGTGAGACTTGTCTTTGATAACTGTTATCTTTTCAACCCGGAAGGCAGCGCTGTCAATATGATGGGCCACAGATTGGAAGCAGTTTTCAACGAGAAGTGGGCGAACCGGCCTTTGACTCCTGCTTCTCCACAAAACATGTCTGATTACGACTCGGACGAGGATGAGGATGAGGAGTTCAATGTGGATATCAATTCAATCACCGACCCAACGATTGATTTCTTGGTGGCTAACATCGAAAGAATGACGCAAGACCTAAAGAGAATGAGACAGGAGAAATACGACCAGATGAAGAGGGAGTGGCTGAAGAAGAGAAAGAATAAGAGGGGAGGCAAAAAAGGGGGTAAGAGAAAAAGAGGAAATTCCACGTCGTTGCAGGCAGACGGCCTGTATCCGACTCATGTGACATACGACATGAAGAAGGAGATTTCCGATGCGATGGCGACGATTAACGAGAAGATGTTGAAGAACGTGATTGCTATAATCAAGGAAGGAGTTCCTGATCTTGCAGATGACGAGGAGATCGAGCTGGATATGGACCAGCTGAATAACGAGACTTTGTTGAAGTTGTACAATTACATTGTGAGGGGGAAGGGAAACAAGCAGCAACGCAGAAGAAAGAAGGCTGGAAATAGCGAAGAAAAGAAGATTGAGAATTTGAAGAAGAAGTTGCAACAGTTTGAGCAAGCCGAGAACGGAGAGAGTTCTGACGATGATGACGACGATGACGAGGACGAGAGTTCGGAGGAGGAGTAGATGGGTCCCATTTGAGATGGGTCCATCGAAGTCGCTCTACGCAATTCGCTCTATTTCTATGTATATTTGTTTAGTAGTGTAAAATAATATTATCTGAAAAGAGAAAGACTAGTGAGGGACAAGTTGAGGACGAGCGAAGCAGGTCGTTGATGAGTCCGAGTGACTTTATTTTTGGTGATGGACTGAAAACTTTTATAATATTTTATTGCTCGAAAAATAAGAAAAATATTGATTTTCATGAAGTGAAATATTTCTGATAGAGCTTTAATGCTTCCACTTGGATAGCCGACTACCATGGATCATGACGACTTGATCAGTGTCAACATCATTGGTGGACGAGCGCTGGTGTTTGATGCTGAAGAATGCCGGAGATTGCGGGAAAAGTACGGAGTTGTTGGGGTTCTTTCAGGAACTCTTCCGGTCGCACCGCAGCAGAGTATGCTGTTGGGCTTGCCATTGGTGCTGTGTGTCGAGGAGGTGATGTATCTGGCTGAGCTTGGAGCGATTTTGCTGATTTCTCCCAGTCCTTCGGCTGGAGAGTTTTACGAGGGAAGCGATGCCCATAGCAGACGTGACCTGGAACGCAAGTACGACGATGAGTTGCAGCAACGGCAGCTGGAGAGACGGCAGGCGTATGAGGCCAAGTTGGATGATGGCAAGGTGCTGGGACGCAAGGCCGGCGAAGACACGGTGTTTGTGGAGACTCCGGATACGGATAAACGGTCTTATCCCGAGTACTATAGTATGATTCGGGCTCATTCGAGACTGGGAGATGAACAAAAGTTGCTCTTATCGAGCTACATTGCCAGCACCTGTCGGGAACCGGCGGATCTAAACAACTCTTTCAAAATTTTCAAGCACTTGAAGTCGCTGGGTCACTACATAATGCCAGGAATGCGGTTTGGGGGCAGATTTGTCTCGTACCCTGGAGACCCTTTGCGCTACCATTCGCACCTGATTGTGAACACTCGGGACTACTACACCGAGGACATAGGGATGGCCGAGCTGGCCAGCGGCGGCAGACTCGCCACGGGGGTGAAAAAGATGTGGCTGGTGTCGGGGGAGAAGGGAGAGGACGAGACCGAGAGTGTGTGTTTCTCGATAGAGTGGTCGGGGTTTGGCTGAACCAAGCAAATCAACGAGCGAAGCGAGTTGATTTGCGAGTTGTCCTAGCAGAACGAGTGAATCAACGAGCGGAGCGATTCAACGAGCAAAGCAAATCAACTCGCTTCGCTCGTTGCTTCGCTTAGTTTTTGCAATTCACTCGCTTCGCTCGTTGATTCAATCGCTCCGCTCGTCGTCGGAAATTCTGTGCAGCTGTGCCGGACTCGCGGAAAATCTGTCTTTTCTGCCAGCTAGAGAAGACCCAAAACCTGGCTGCGCGCGGCGACAGGCTGGAAGGAGCGAAGCGAATCAACGAGCGAAGCGAATCAACGAGCGAAGCGAGTTGATTTGCTTAGTTTTTGCGATCCACTTACGTAGTTCTTGCGATCCACTTGGTGCGTAGTTCTTGCGATTTGCTTAGTGAAGTAAACTTAGTGAAGTGATTTGCAAGAACTCGCTTGGAACTCGCTTCGCTCGTTGGTTGCAAAAACTGAGCAAATCTACTCGCTCCGCTCGTTGATTTACTCGCTTTGCTAGAACAACTCACAAATCAACTCGCTTTGCTCGTTGATTTGCTCGTTGATTCGTTGCACCGCGCTTGCGCACAGCCCGGTTCCGCGCGGAGATTCCTTTTCGAGCACGAATTTTTCTTTATAAGGGTCCCAGATCTCCCGTCTCGAAAAAATTTCTAGATAAGAAAATTTCAGATAGCGAAAGCGATATCAGCAATCTACAAGCCGTTGCCGTAAAATGACCTCCAGCAAGCACGAAGCGATTGTGATTGGGGCCGGGATTTCCGGGCTGAAGGCGGCGATCGACCTGAGCAAAAACGGCGTCGACACGCTCGTTCTGGAGGCCCGGGACAGGGTTGGTGGCAGGATGCACACGATCGAGACCGAGTCGGGCCTGAAGCTGGACCTGGGGGCCTCGTGGTTCCACGACTGCCTGACCAACCCGCTGCTGAAGAAGTCTGTCGAGAAGGGGAACGTCTCGTTCTATTTTGACGACGG
Organism: Ogataea glucozyma; assembly: GCA_003706155.2. NCBI lineage: Eukaryota > Fungi > Ascomycota > Pichiomycetes > Pichiales > Pichiaceae > Ogataea > Ogataea glucozyma. Next base: position 26,583 of record PPKO02000056.1, read on the forward strand.
CAAGTTCGAGACGTACGACCGCGACGTGGGGCGTGTCGAGGCCAACATGAAGATCGGCCCCGTCGTGAGCGAGATCCACGACTACCTGGGCCACTGTCTGGGCTCGCTGGACCCCCGCGACGACGTCAGCGTGAAGGAGGCTGTTCTGCGGTACTTGCGGCTGCAGAGCGGCGTGCTGGACGACACGCAGCTCGACCTGGCCCCGCAGGTGGCCCGGTACATCGAGATGTGGATCGGCTCCTCGTGGGACGTGCTCAGCGCACGGCTCGCGGCCGACGGCCACCACCTCGGCAGGGACGCCATGGTCCACAGCGGGTACCGCACGGTGTACGACAACGAGATGGAGGAGCTGGAGCGGCACACGGGGTCTGCCAAAGGCGGGCTGGTTGGCTCGAGGATTCTGACGCAAAAGGTAGTGCGCCGGATCAAATTCGACGACCGCACGAAGGAGATCACTGTGCACGTCACCAACGGCCGCGGGCGCCCGGAAAGCTACCGCTGCGACTACCTGGTGTGCTCGGTCCCGCTGAGCGTGCTGCAGCTGCGCGACAGCAGCCAGACGGGCCACATCGAGTGGAGCCCGCCGCTGCCGCCCAAGCTGACCGCGGCGCTCTCCAGCGTGTCGTACTCGCAGCTGGGCAAGGTGTTCTTCGAGTTCGACGAGGTTTTCTGGCCCCGCGACGTCGACCGGTTCTTCTGTGTGCCGCACTCGGACCCGGCGCTGACGCGGGCCGTCAGGAGCGGCGACACCGCCCTGAGCTTCCCCGCGCACTCGCGCGACGCGGCGCTGGCTGCTGCGCCACAGCCGTGGCGCCACCCGGTTCTGTTCCTGAACCTCGCGATCCCCACGGAGCGGCCCGTGATTCTGGCGCTCACGTCGAGCCCGCTGACCGGGTTCGTCGAGTCGGCGTCTCCGGACGAAATCTGGCCAGTGTTCGGGCCGCTGCTGGCGCGGATCTCGGGCCTGGACCCGGCGCAGACGCCCGAGCCCGTGGCGGTGCACAAGTCGAACTGGACCAACGACCCGTTCGCGCGCGGCTCGTACCTGGGGGCCGCGGCGGGCGACATGGTCTCGGAGGCGATCGAGGCGTTCGCCGAGGCGAGGGACGTGTTCGACGGCAAGGGCCGCGTCCGTTTTGTCGGCGAGGCGCTCATCGAGGAGGGCAACGGGTGCGTGCACGGGGCGTGGCTGAGCGCGGAAAGGGAGGTGAAGAAGTTGTTGAGGGTGATTAATAGGGGGAAGTTGTAACGAGCGAGCAAATCAAAGAGCAAATCAACGAGCGAAGCGAGTTGATTTGTTGGATGATTTGTTCGAAACGAACTCGCTTCGCTCGTTGAATTGCTCGAGAGCAAAGCGAACACCGGCTTTCCTTGCTCGCTGAACACCGGCTTCCCTCGCTTTTTGAACACCCGCTTCACCCGCTTCGCTCGCTGACTCACTCGCTCTTTGGTCTCCGCTCATCACAGCACACGAATATCGACGCACATTGACGAACGTGACATGTTTCGAGTGAATCTAATCTTTCCTGCGTACAAATGGCTGAGGTTTTTTTCTGTTTTTTTCGCGCGATTCCGCGGAATCTCCGCCTTTTCTGCCAAAGTGATGATGGTTGATGAAAGTGTTGCTTGTCAGTGAATCTAGCCATTCCACTCATATGACGGTTCCCGCCTGCTCATAGAACTAAGTAGCTACGCTGGGCCTGAGTGATTCTCTCTAGTCAGATCAAATATAAATGTAAGGATGTATACAACCCTGATCGCTTTATCTAGACTTACGTGCAAGGTTTTGCCGCACTTCAATCAACAAACAACCATCGTCTTATAACAATGGTTCCTGTGCTGACAGAACCACCCATTTACTCCATGAATAATGTAACTTGATTCTTCGATTCGTTCAACACCGAGCTATATAGACTGAGTAGCTTTTGCACCGTATGATCATATCAAAAGGCCCGTAACATCACTGTTTAGATGACTGGCTCTTCCTGGCTAGATACAATTACTGATGATCCAATCAATGCTGAAAATACTCAATTAGACCAGACTCGTTGCTTGTGCTCGACGTCTTACAGATAGTTGAAACAGGGAGACGCTGTCACGGGAACTGGACCACGTGACCTGTCACCTCCGTACACCAACGAAAATTAAGTCCGACAATTCTTGCCAACTACGTACTGAGCCGCCAAAGAAGCGGCCACGCAGCGTTGGCTTGGGCCGGCTTTTCTGTCACCCGCTCCTCGTATACATATCGCTAATAGTACAGTGCCTCCTAGTACGGCTTGAAACCACCTCGTCCCCGGGCTCTGAACGCGCCCCTGCCACCCCTGCCACGCGGGCCGCCCCGGCCGCGGCCTCTGGGCCCGCCGCGACCCCCGCGGCCACGGGACCCGAAGCCGGGCAAGTTTGTGCGCTTGGCGGTCACCTTGAGCTCACGGCCCCTGAAGGTCGAGCCGTTCAGCTCGTCGATCGCCTTCTGCACCATCGACGCCTCGCCAAACTCGATGTACGCGAACCCCTTCGGGTTGCCCGTGAACTTGTCGGTCAGAATGGTGATTCTGCTGATGTTTCCCACGCCCTGGAAGTGGTTGTGCAGCTCCTCGGGGGTGGCCGCGTAGTCTACGCTGCCCACGAAAACCGATCTCGAGTCGATGTCCTCGCGCTGGGCCGCGTCCAGACGCGACTCCCCGTCGTTCTCCTGGTCCTCGTGGTCCTTCTCGGACCCTTGGGACCCGTGGTGGCTCCCGCTGTCGTTCCCCGTGATCTGCTGTTGCAGCTCGCGCAGCTTGGCAGCCTCTTGCTCCATCTCTTCCATCTTGGCTTTCAGAACGGCGATCTCGTCGTCCTCGGCCGTCTGCGACGGCGTCGTCGCGGCCTGTGGCGCCTGCTCGGTCTGTTTGTCCGACATCTGGTGCGGAGCGGCTTTGGAGGTGTATTGGTGGAGGCCGTGGCAGAAATGGCCTTATGAAGGAGGGTGGAACATGAGGTTTGAAAAATTGCAAGAGTGGAAAATTGTTCCTGGGCTGGCCGGTGTACGGGTGTTGCGCGGTGCGCGGTGTGCGGTGTGAGGAGTGGCTGCTCGACTTGCGCCTCGACTGGGAGCCAGCTTGAAGAGCCCCTTCCGGGCCGTCCCCGACGGCGAAGTCGCCTGATCCGGTCCTACCATTAGTCACCCAGTCAGCACACATGGGTGCCAGTTTGGAGAGTCCCTGCAGTGATCAATGTGTACGGCTGGTGTATCCGCGACCAATCTACCCAATGGCTGACTCTCGAGTGGTTTACAATCTTCGCAGTTTTGATCACCTGAACATTCAACGACTGCTTGCTCGCTGACCCATGAGGGCCTGGGCTGTTCGCCGTCGAAGGCGGCTCGCTGCTGCTCGAGCTGCTCGCTGCTGCTCGCTCACTCCTCCCTCCTCGTTGCACACCCGTACACCACAAACCTTTTTTTTCCCTCCCCAAAAAATCACATCCAAACAACCCTCACTCTTGTTTGCCACACAAGTGCCCTCTCTTCTTCTTGTTGCACCGTTTTCTTTCTTTACCCCCCTGCCCAGGGAATCACCATTCAACCCGCCACAACACCCCTGCACATCCCTGCACATCCCTGCACACCCTTGCACCCTCACACCCGTGCGCAGCTCGGCACCAGACACGCAAGATCATGTCACATGCTAGCTTCACCAACACGGGGTCGTCTCTGGCACGCTGCCTCGTGGTAGCCTTTGTCGTTCTGGCCGCGCTCGCACGTCCGCTCGACCCGGCGTACTCTGGCGGCCCGCCGGACTCGGATGACCCGCCCACAACGACCATCATGGACGTCTTGTCTGCCAACGGCAACTTCAGCAAGCTTCTCGTGAGCCTCCAGCGAAGCGGCCTCGTGGACTACGTCAACGGCCTGGAGAACGTCACGTTCCTGGCGCCGCTCAATGCGGCTTTCGCCGCCGAAGACGATTACGTCATGCTTGACAGGGCCCGCTTCCCGCGGTACTTCATTGACCAGCCGGTGCTGTCGCAGGACGTTGCCGGGGTCCAGATCTACAACACGCTGGCCACCGACGCGTCGCCCTTCCTGGAACGGCTCGCGTCGCCGATTCTGCTCGACCACAGCTCGGAAGGGCTGATGGCGGACGACGTGGCGGTGCTGGCGCCGGACCTGGCGGCGCAGTCGTCGAACTCGATCGTGCTGGGCGTCGACGGGTTTCTCGCGGCGCCGGCGAGCCTATGCGAGTTCCTGTCCAGCGGCCCTGCGGACATCCGCACCGTCAGCGGGCTCCTGACGAGCCGCGGCTTCTGCGAGGGCAGCAGGCTGACCAACCTGACGCTGCTGTTGCCGCGCGACACGTCCCTGCCCTTCAACGAGATCGAGCTCAGCTACCTCACGTCCGAGGCCGGTAGCCACGACAAGGCCGCGTTTCTGCGGAACTACATGGTCCGCGGCATCGTGGGTGGGAACCTGGGGAACGCGTCCGTAACGGCGAGCACGCTGGCCGGCGCAAACGTCACTTTCGGGTCCACAGACTCCGGGCGCGAGATCGTGGTCAACAACGAGACCCGCTCGGACATGGCCAACTATCTGCTCTCTGACGGAATCGTGCACCTGTTCGAGTCGACCATCGACGACGCGTGGCTGCCCGCGTTTACGCTGCGCAGCTATCTGATCGGCCTGAACGAGTCTTCCTTCGTCAGCGAGTTGGACTTCCGCAAGCTCTCTGCGCTGATTGACGACCCGTCGCTGCGCCAGACACTCTTTGTCACGTCCGAGCAAGACATCCTCGGCTCGGCCGAGGTGAAAAATAACCTGCTGTACCAGTTCGTGGACGGCCAGCTCGAGCTGGACCGCAGCAGGCTCGTGGAGTCCAAGTTCTGCTCGTCCACCACGCTCGGACACTGCCAGCGGCTCAAGGTCACCGTCGCGAAGGACCGCGTGCTCATCAACAACCACGCGTTCGTCGTGTCAGACAAAATCGTTGCTGGCAACACCAACATTTATCTCGTCGACGACGGACTCTCGGCGCCCGGCAAGCTGGAGTCGGCCGTGTCTCCGTTTCTCAAGTGCGCCAAGTCGATGAAATTTCTGCAGGACCTGGAGCTGCTCAAGTTCCGGCAGAACGGCGGGCTTGGCTACAGCGTCCTGCTGCCGAACGCGGACGCGTGGGCCGACCTGGATCTCCTGCTGGACTTCCTGGTGGCGAAGCCCGCCGTTCTGGAGCGCGTGATGCGGAACATGGTGTTCCATGGGCTGATCTACGACGACTTCGAGGGTGAAAGCCAATTCCGCAACTTGAACGAAGAGCTTGTGGCCGTGCGAAGGCCGCTGGACGACAGTGGCCGGCTCTGTTTCGACGACGTGGCGGTGCCGGTCTCGATCGACTCCGAGGTGCTCTTCAAAGACGGGGTCGCTCACCCTGTCGATCAGGTTGTGTTCCCAAAATCCATGTCTGTCGGGGCGGCCGATCTGATTGACACCGTCGACGGCGGCGAGTTTGTCAAGATTCTCGACGCGGTGGGTCTCTCGGGGCTGCTGGACGACCCGCAGTACTCGTTCATCGTCCCCTCCTCGAGGTCTCTCCTGATGGAGAACATCACGTCTTTGCTGGGCGACATGAAGTTTCTCGAGAGATTCGCCAAGCTCCACATCCTTCCGAAGGGGTCTCTGCAAGGAGTCGTGAGCTGCGAGAAGGAGATTCCCACCCTGCTGAACAACACGCATCTGTCGTGCCGCGAGCTGGCCTCGGGAAGCGTGATGCTGCAGATTCTCGAAGGAAACGACCACGAGGTGCGCGTTCTGCGCAAAGGATACACGGTCGGCCCCGGGCTGGCCAACAGCGTCGGCGAGGCCGGCGTCTTGCTGGTGGACAGAGCGATCAATCCGAGGTGGCTGGACGCCAGCAACGGGCCGATCAATTTGCACCTGCCGTTTGCGGCCGTGCTGATCGGGGTGATTATTGGCATGTTTGTGTTGGCGACGGTTGTTTCGTGCTGTCTGGTGTTTTCCGTGGGCAAGACGAGCCCGAGCGGGGTGGATGCGGGAGCCGGAGACGGAGCCGGAGACGGAGAGACTGCTCCGTTACTGGGCGCCGACGTTCAGAACCACCAAAGCGTTCTGGAGGACGAGGACGAGACGGCGACGGGGCCTTCCCACTCGGGAGGAACTCAGAATACCAGCGGGAGAAGCAAGCACTCAAGAGGAAGCTTTTCGGAGTTTTACTCGACACACTCGTCGAGTCGGGCGATTGACATGAAGCTGTCGAAGGTGTAGCCGACGAGCGAGGATTGGGCGCTCTCAGAGCTCCTAACGGGCACTCAACGAGCCTGTGTGACTGGGACCGGGCCGTTTGCGATCGCTGAACTACCACTTACTACGCTACTTTTCACAGACATGTCGCTTCGCTTAGTGCACGTTGTCTTTGTTTTCGTGACCTATAAACAGGAGCCGTGGGAACGCAGGAGCCACGGCAAATAGAGCAACACAACCAGAGGAATACATTGGACAGAGAGGCATGCGCCTCGCTCAGTTGACGTAATCGAACATCTCCTTCACGGCCGAGTAGTGTCCCAAAATACCGAGTAAAACAAAGATGTGCCAGATGTGGTGCGAGCTGAACACGTAGTCGACCCACCACAGCGACGTCCAGCTGTCTCTGTGCGGGGTGGTCTCGGGGCTCTTGTCGAGGTACTCCTGTAGCTTTCCCTTCTTGTCGAGCTCCATGATGGCCTCTTCCGAGATCTCCACGTCGTCAACCACCACGTCCGAGCGCCACCTCTCGGGGATCAGGCACCCGTAGAACACGACGCCGCTGAGGTACCACACGAAGCTTCTGAGCAGCGGCTGGTACAGCTTCACGGCGTACATGGCGCCGTCTTTGACTGCCAGAGAGACAAAGGCAGCGATGCCCAGCGCCGACAGCGAGACGAAAAAGAGGATTCTGACGGGCCGCGACTCGGGCTTGTCGAAGTACTCGGTGAAGGTGAAGAAGACGCCCACGAGCCCGGCCAAGGTGGAGAACAGGATGTAGCCGTTCTTGAGCATGGGGTAGTCCTTGAGGGCGATGTGTTCGGTGGTGATGATCGAGGCTGTGATCAGCACGGTGATCCCCATGTAGTCGATGCACGCAAACCGCTGTCTGAGCGACAGATGCGCGATGCACGTGTACGTGTGCCACGCGACAGAGGACAGCAGACACTTGAGCGAGGCCAGGAAGAACACGTACACCACCAGCTTGTCGGAGCCCGACGACTTCTGGTACACCTGCGTGGCCGGGTAACCGAACGCCATCAGGTACAAGATCACCAGGGACCCTGCGAGGTGCGTCCACACGTTGGCCGTCTCGTTGTGGCACTGGCACACGCTGCGGAGCGCCGACCGGTGCGTCGCGTTGAACCGGTAGCCAAACACAATGTACTTGTTTTCTCGCCACTGGAACGGCATCTCGTACAGGTGGAGCAGTCTGTGGGCGCCTGCGGCGACGGCGTGCTCGTAGTTGTACAGCGACCCCTGCAGCCGCTTGAGCTGGTCCTTTGGGGCCGCGGGGATGCTGAGCGAGCGCTCCAATTGGTCGAGCTTCTCGTCCAGAAAATGGATCCCGGCCAGGATCTTCTGCTGGGCGTTCCCCTTGTTTCCCAGCAAGGGGCCGTAGTAGTTGTCGAGGATCTGGCTGAGCGGGTGCAGGCTCCTCTGCTGGTTGGCAATGAAGGCGTTTCGGATCGAGTCGAGGGCTCCATACAGGTTTGACTGCTTGCTCTTGAGCGTCGGGTTGTTGCTGAGATACCCTTCGAACCAGTCCAGCCGCGACTCCAGTTTGGACAAGAAAAGATCCAGCTTCTCCAGTATCCTTTCCTCCAGCGAGCTGTCGCCGCCACCGACGGCGTAGTCGCTCTTGGACCGAATCTTCTGCATCAGCAGTTTGTCGGCCTCGGCCACGTCGCGGCCCGCCTGGTTCACCAATCTCAGCTCTGTAGTGCTGCCGAACGACATGGCGCTGTTTTTCGGGGGGTTGCGCGGGTTTCGGGGTGCTACACAGCGGGAGCAGCGAAAGAGGGTTGTGGAGGATATTTGTTAAGTTGTGTTTTGAGATATTTTTCTGCACCAGCAGGGGAGTCGGTGCACGGGTGTGCGAAAAAGAAATGAGCAAATCAACGAGCGAAGCGAGTTGATTTGTGAGTTGTTGTAGCGATTAACGAGCGAATCAACGAGTGAAGCAACTCAACGAAAGCGAACCAACGAAAGCGAATCAACGAGTGGAGCGGATCAACTCGCTTCGCTCGTTGATTTGCTTAGTTCTTGCGATTCACTCCACTAACTTTACTTTTTCAAGCATGCCGGTTCCACCCGATCCAGCCGTTCCCAGCACGTTCGTTCGCTGGCCGTCGCGCGCTGGCCTCCGCGCGCTGGCCGCCGCGCGCGCGCTCGCTCGCTCGCTCCTTTCTCGCAGCACAGCCCCATTTTGTTTTTTTTTTTTTTGCGCCCGCAACATCCCTGCACCACCTAACTCCATTCACCCCTCGGTAAACTTTCCTGCAGCCTCGGGCCTCACCAACGGCCCTTGGCCTCGGGCCTCACTGACACCCGGAGACCGCTGATTTTCGCCAGGTTCTCACTCTGAGTCCGCCCACCAGCTTCGCTTACCGCCAATCAGTGCTGCTCGGCCCGCTCGCAGCTCACCATGTCCTCGCGGCCTCTCACCCACATGGAGGAGTACTACAGACTCCGCAATGAGTACGACCTCTACCCCAACTTCCAGGTCTACGCCCAGTATTCCGCCCCCTTGAATCCGCAGCTGCTCCATGCAAGCCTGCGCAAGCTGGTGACCCGCTACGACCAGCTCTCCCTGCAAATCTTCCCCTCCGAATCAGGCGACTCTCACGAACTGCGGGTGCTCGAAAAGTACACCCTCGGAGACGTCTTGGAGGTGATCCAAGACGACCAGCTGCAGCTCACTGACCTACTGCAACAGGTCACAAAAAGACGGTTCCAACTGGCTGCAAAATCGCCTCTCTGGAAGCTGATTCTCTGGAACAACGACAAGCTCATTTTCTACTGCGACCATGCTCTGTTCGACGGAACTTCAGGTAAAAACATGCAAATACTGCTCAGAAATACCCTTGGCGAGCTCTCAGAGTCTGATAGAAACCTCGAGGTGGACTTTAGCACTGTCTTGTTTGACCGGTCTCGAGACTTCTCCGGAAAGTTGAGCCCCAGCCACCAAGACCTCATCGATTACTCACCGTCGTGGAAATACCTTCTTTCTGCGGCTTGGAACGACACGGCCCCGCAATGGGCCCGCAAATGGCTCTTCAAGTGGTCCAGGGACCCACAAAGAGACGGCTCGGCGTACCTCAGAGTGGACATTCCTCGCATGGCCCGCCACGAGCACAACCTAGCTCTCGTGAACATCTCTGCACCAGATACTGCTGCTCTGATCAGGCTTGCGAGATCGCACAAGGTCAAACTGACGGCGCTGCTCATCATGGTTTTGCACCTGGCTCTGCTGCCCATCAACGCTGACAACGACACAAACACGGGGGTTCCTGTCAATCTGCGGAGATTGGCTACTGAAAAAGGTGACTTGGATCTGCCATTTGGTGATTATGCCGCCCAAGTTTCTATTGATCTTGCTTCCCTCAGCAGAAAGTACAAAAGCCGTCCTGCTAGCGTAAACTGGGACTACGCAAGAGAAGTTCAGAGCTGCATTGATGCTGACTTGGATACCGCTCATATGCTGGTCGGCACCCTGTCGTATGTGAACACCTCGGACTTCCTCAAAAGTGCTGAGAACAAGCCCCGAAAAGGCCTCCTGGAGATCTCCAACTTGAACGCCGTCTCAAACTCAAGCACAGATCGAGTCAAAATCATCGACTTGGTGTTTCACCAGCCTCCAGGACTACAGAATTACTTTGCTTGTAACGTTCTAGGGACGGACACCGGCGGCGTGAATTTGGCACTGACTTCCGTGCGAGGCTTGGAGCAGGAGTTTGAGATGTACAGCAGCGGGGTTCGTAAATGGCTTCGGGAGGTGATTGCGCAAGCGAGAGAAATTAGAGGAGTAGATAACGAGTGAAACGAGTTGCCTTATTGAGAAGGGAAACCGTTTTGATTTGAGTATTTTTTCTAAACAGGCTCTTTATTGATAATTGCTGATCATCATGTCAAGTGAACAGTGCGTTAATTGGTATAACTACTGCAACTTGACAAGATATTGCACAACAACGTACCGATCAAACAGTCAAATCAATGCCATGCCGTGCCAAATCAACGCTGATTCTCATCATTAGCTGCAGAAGTGCAAGATCATGAAATTCCCGATCTCACATCGAAAAGAGCACCAGAAAATTCTGGCAACCTAAACTTGCTGAGTGATGGTTGAAATGTGTACGGTTTCTGATTCTCAGTATGCTGGTGTTGACGTCATTTATCTGGGTTCTTGAGTGGGTATTCACAGGGTACTGACAGGGCCCATGGCCTCAGCGGTAGGCCAGTTCAATCGCCAAGTTAGTCAGTCGCTTCTTATTATGTTCGTGCCCTACCCAATTTATGTAACAGAAATTCTGCCCGATTCTGCCTAATTCGAGAGCAGTAAAACCTAATGGATTCTTTTATACCGAGGTCAAAGCATCCCGTACCCACTATTTGGGCTGGCTCAACTGAATGGTCTCTAGAATGCGTACTTACTTCCAATTCCGTGAAAAATCAAAATCACTCGCCCTTCAAGTAGTATAAAAATAGTGAAATAAAAATAGTCGGAAAGGTATTCACGGGACAAAACTCAGCTTCTTTGGTAAACCCTGACGTAAATTCTTCTTTTGAGGACTACAATGGTGGAAAGCGCCTGACAGAAGGATTTCAAAGACTTTGTTTTTGACAGCGAGCTTCGCTCAGAGTTCTTTACACCAGCCTCTGGGTAACACTCACCGCTCCCTTTTCTTTCTCCGGAACAATTTCGTACTCCTCTCCTTCCTCCAACTCCACTTCCTCGGCGTAGCCAATTCCCAGCTTTTTTGCTTCTTCCGGAGTGAAAGTTCCAAACGTGTCCACCTCATCCACCTCGCCCAAACCTGCTGGCGGCGAGAGCCTGTTGAAGCCCCAGTGAAGCAGGAACGAAACCACAAAGCCGTAGATGAAAGCAAGCTGGTACAGATGTTTCGCGCCAGCGGGAATGGTGATGTTGGAGTTGCAAGCATTGATGAAACCTGGCATGAGAGGAGCAAAGCCGATGATCCAGGCAGCATAAGCCCGCCAGTTGAAACCAGCTTTGAACCAGTAGATGGATGATTCGTCGGGAGTGAACAGATGAGAAAGCATGAGCTTTCTCTTGCGAACCACCCAGTAATCGCAGACCATTATTCCCGTCATGGCTCCTAGAAGCACTGCGTAGGCCGACATGACATTGATGAACGTTCCTGCTGTCGACTCAAGCTGCCAAGGTTGCATCAAAATGGAGATACACAGTCCAATGTACGCCCCCCTTCTGAGTGTCAAGTACTTGGGGAACAGACCTGAGAAGTCCATTCCAGCGGAGAAGGCGTTATCGACGGTGTTGATGGCCAGCTGGCCGGCGAGAAGTCCGACACCCGCGAAAAAGGCGCCAGCCCTTGATTTGGCATTGTAGTCGTCCGCGAGCCACCGGGCAGCGAGATTTGGAGGGTTCCAGATGCCTCCATCAGTGTCTGGATACAACTTGGCAGAGGCAGAGGTGGTCAGACAACCCATCAGAGGAACAACGCTTCCGTAGAACAGAATCGAGACGGCTTGGCCCACCAGGGGCTCGTGGGTGTTGACCGCAAAACGATTGTAGTCGGGCTGGTTCGTGAGACCGACAGCGATAGTTCCGATCGTCGTTTTGATCCCAGCCATTATGGCCCAGCCTTTATCCCAAGCAGAGCTGGCGGTGGCTGGTTCCGAGAGCAAGGGTCCTGCCCCATGGGCCGCGGACAGACAGTACACCATCATGCCGAACAGAGTGGCTCCTGTGAGAAAGTTGAGGGACGTGAGAAGTCTTGCAGACTTTTCTGGAGGCACATAGATCATTCCGCACATTAGAACACAGTAGATCACGAACCCAACAAACTCCTTGGTCTCCATGTGTGTGTTTGCAGGAAGCGTATTTTTCATGTTCTGGTAGCCTGGCGACAACGCAGAGAGAATAACAGAGACGCAGAGGCCTCCGGTCCATGACTGAGTGGACAGCCAGACGACACCAAGCATGATTCTCTGGACAATGGCGATGTACGACCCGCGCATTCCCCAGATCGCACGACTCACAACAGGGTAGCCAATGTGGTACTCGGCTCCCACCCAGCCGTTGAGAATGGCCATGGCACAGATGATCAGCCGGCCCAGAATGTTAGCAAGCATGGCCATCCAGACAGAGTTTCCTATCGAGATGAGCGTCGAGCCGACTGTGTAGTTCGAGATGCACAGATTGTTGATGGCCCAGAAGCCCATGAAAGTCCACTTGTCCCACGTCCGTCTGGACGGGGGCAGAGGCACAATGTCGTTGTTGATCCACTGACTCGGAGGGCGGCCATCAGTGGTCTTCACCTGGAGCTTTTGTTTGAATTGCGACCACATCCGGCGTGGTGAAATAAAAATAAGTGGGTGGTTAAATTGGTGCAGACAGAAGGAAGCAATAATCCTGTAACATAGATTGGCACGTATAGCTAGATATATAGTCTGTGGTGGTGTTTGGACCCCGTGAGCACCACGGAACCCCAAAAGCCCCTGCGTCGCTCGCACTTTCGCTCGCTTATCATTCTCGGCGTAACTCGCCTCTCATTGGCCAGCGTAAAACATGCCGCGCGCACCGATAACAGCTGCCCTTCCTAATCGGGAATGAGGGACACAAGATAAGAGAAAAGTATTTTTTTTCCTCGAAGAATTCAAAAAAAAAACGGCTAGTGGTATCGGTTATCTCACACGCTCGGGCCGCTCGCGAGCGCGAGCCACAGCAAATCCCCACCAGCAGGGATCCCGCCGCTCGGCGCCTCGGACTTAGAGACGCGCAGAACGTTGCGAAGATTTGTTTCTCCGCCAAACACTCGCATGATCACGCTAGCCTCGGCTGCAGGCGCTTTCTTGAGACTTTGTATGCATTCCTCCACAGAGCCGCACTTGAGCAGCGAGATCAGCCGACTCAGCACGTGATGCGACCCGAGAATAGGCCCTGCTTCCAAATGCGACGATTTGAAAACATGCACAAGGTCTCTGTAAACGCTCTCGACCTCAATGACAGCCTCGTCTGTAGGACCAGCCCCAGACACCAGCGCAAAAGAGGCTTGAACTATAGCCGAGTGCACAATCAGATGCAAATGCCTCACGTATTTGGCGTCCGCAAGGTACACCGGCATGCTCCGTACAAGCACAGAGTAAGGGCCCAAAATGCTCCGGGCAGTCTCGAGACATCTGCTGTCGGTAGACGGCGCATAACTGTAGATCTTGAGCCGCAGAAAGTGCACACACGCCCAGAGGGCGTAGTACGTCCAGTATGCAGATGATCGCATGTGCAGGGGCAGCACCGGAAGCACGCTGGTGCTCATTCCGGTGGCCTGATCCACCTCGGGTGACACTTGAGGCTTCAAGAACCAGGGAAAACTGTCAGTAATCTGCACAATCTCACGGTCCACGTCGTTGATCGCCTCCACTGTGTCCAGAAACTCTCCTTGCGGGCTCCACATCCTGTTCAATGCCTTGCATATACGTATAAAATAAATATTCCCCATGTTTGTAACAGGCTCGGTCAAGGGGCTGCGGCACGTGACCTCCGTGCACGTGATGTCCTCGTCGTTGCAGTACGCTGGAAGCGGGTAATCGGAGGCACTGCACGAGATTATTGGGGGTTCTGTCAGCGTCAAAGCAATACAGGTGTCCCCGACACACAAGTTCCACCACAGCCGCCTGCGCATCTCGCGCTCGATGCAGTTTTTGACGGGAGTCGAGTCCTGGTGCAACCCGATCATATACGACGCGGCAATCGTCTCTCTGAGGTACGCGCTGAGCTGTTTGATCCTCCTGACAAAAACCAGGTATGGAGCCAGTGTCAGGTAGACCGAAACCTGCTCCAGACAGGGGTTTCTGTCGATATCGTGGGCCCTGAGTGCCTGCTGGCTCATGGCAAACCAAACGGACGAGTAGTGCCGTAGCAGCTTGACTTTGAGCTGCATGTCGTCACAAACACGCTTGGATGCATACTGGGCCACCACACACAGCACGGCAAACACCTGGGCCAGGTCTGTGAACGAGATGTCGCACAGATGCGATCTCCATAGCTTCGAGTACATGTCCTTGAACGACGGCTCGTGGAACGGGCGGAACAGCGTGAGATTGTCTCTGAAGTACAGCTCTATCATGACGTCACAGTGATGCTTGTAAGGGAGCAGTCTTGTCAGGTGGAGCTTCCACCCCGTTTTGGAGTCCTGGAGCCCTGAGTTGAGCTCAAACAGACCAGGCAGAGAGTTGTTGACGGTGCGTTCTTGCACGGAGCACTTCGGCACAAAAACGCGATCGAAGCAACTCCAGTCCCACTTGAGAGTGTTTCGGGACTTTCTCAGAGTCTGCAAGTACTTGCTGGACACCTGGCTAATCCATTTGCGAGGCGGGTTCTTTAGGCATTGGTCCTCAGTTTTTCTGCGCACACACGCAGAACAGGGCAGCTCTTCGTTGCATTTCAGCTTGTGGATGCGGCAACTCAAGCAACTGCCGCCCTTGGCGGTTCTTTGAGGCGCCATGGCGGAGAAAATTTGGTCACAGGGTGGAGACGCAAAGACAATCACGAGTCTCTCATGGTAAATTTCGCAGCCATTTTTTTAAATTTTCAAAAATTTTCTCCAGTTTTTCAGGCATAATTTTGTGGCTAAGTTCACTGTTTTCTTCACCACAATAGATCGCCACAGCAAATTCTTATCGCAGCTGATAAGCGCAGAAATTTTCAAGGCTGTGCAGGATTTGAAAAAAAAAGTAACACCAAATAACGGCCAATCGTATTGCATTAATCCCGAGCACTGTCTCGCAGGTTTCCCGAGCCTAAGCGAATCTCGAATCTTGTCCAGATCTGAATAGCAATGAATATATTACCAAGTGTCTGCTACTGCAATCCGGACTCAAACAGACCCAAATTGACCGTGGCCCGCAGCATTCAAATGACTAGCTCAAATCTGCTCATCGGAGTGGACGTGGGAGGAACCAACACCGACTCGGTCCTTATCGACCCGCTCAAGCTCGACACAGACACAAGGGGTGTGCTGGCCTGGAACAAGTCAGCCACCACAAGTGACGTGTCGGACGGGATCCAAAAGGCGGTGCAGCAGCTGTTCGCAGACTGTCCGAGCGTCCAAACGAGCCGCATTGCGTCTGTGACCATCGGAACCACCCATTTCATCAATGCTGTGATTGAGCAGGACAGCGCCAAGCTCGACAAGGTGGCTGTGCTGCGGCTCAGCTCCAACTACTCGATCCATGCCCCAGCCTTCACCGACTTCCCGCGCGGCCTGCGCGCCGTCATGGAGGGCTATTCGGCCATATTGATGGGCGGACACCGTATCGACGGAAACGAGGTCCAGCCGCTCGACGAGGATGCTGTGCGAGCCCACGCTCGCAAAATCAAGGGGCTTGGTCTGTCTGCCATTGTCGTGAACGGCCAATTCTCGCCGATGTACCAGGAGCATGAGCTGCGAGCAGCCGAGATCATCCGCCAAGAGCTGCCCCACGCCAACCTGGTTCTCTCGCACACAATCTCGGCCCTCGGGTTCATAGAGCGGGAGGACGCCTCGATTTTGAACGCCTCAATCATGTCCTTTGCTCGCAAAATTATCCTCTCTTTTGAAAATGCCATGCAGAAAATCGGCCTGCACTGCCCGATTTTCCTGACTCAGAATGACGGAACCGTTATTTCCACTGCGGAGGCCATGAAACTGCCCGTTCGCACGTTTTCGTCGGGCGCCACCAACTCCATGCGTGGCGCCGCCATTCTGTGTGCCAAGGAGGAAAGTATCCGGGGCAAGTCGGTGATTGTGGCCGACATTGGAGGAACCACGACCGACGTTGGACTGCTGCTACCGTCTGGATTCCCCAGACAGTCGTCGGCGTACTCGTTCATTGGCGGCGTCAGAACCAACTTTTCAATGCCCCACGTCGAGTCGATTGGTCTTGGGGGAGGCTCGCTAGTGAAGCTGGAGCCAGAGTTGTCTATTGGCCCCGAGTCTGCGGGTGCCAACATCCTGCGCGACGGCCTCGTTTTTGGCGGTGCAAAGTGCACCGCCACAGATGTTACTGTGGCTAGTGCGCTTGAAGACGAAGGTATCTCGGACAAGAGCATCTATCAAATAGGCGAGTACAGCCACGTCAGGGGGAGATTTTCCAGCGGAACCAAAGCCAGATTCAAGGCGGAGCTTAAGCGAATGCTCGAAGCGGTCATCGACCGTATGAAGATCTCGGCCGAGCCGGTTCCTGTGCTGCTGGTGGGCGGGGGCTCTTTCATAGCTCCTGAGGAGCTCGAGGGAGCCAGCAGGGTGTTCAGGCCTCCGTATTTTGGCGTCGTCAACGCCATCGGCGCGGCAGTGGGCAAAATATCGGCTCACTCGCACGTCATCCGCAAGATGGAGCCCACAGACGACAAGCAGGCCGTTCTCAATGAACTCACGGAGCAGGCATTTTCCAAGGCTGTGCAAAAAGGAGCTCTCCGCGAGTCTCTGATAATCGAGAACGTGAGCGCCAATCCGATCCCGTACGTGGGCAACACCATCGAGTTCTACGTCAATGTGATCGGGGATGTTGACTACCAGTCCATGAAGGTTTTGGTGGATGATTCGGCAGAGAATGTGGATCGGAAAGACGCAATTTCGGGCGGTGCAGTCGCCAAAGTCACCGGTCTCTCCAACAAAGACAGGCAAGAAGACTCTTGGGACGTTGAATCGTACAAGCCATTTGTCGACAAAGAAAACAGCTGGATTCTGTCAGAAATCGATTGTGAGTTCCTGAGAATCGGAACCTATATCCTCGGATGTGGCGGTGGAGGAACTCCGTATCATCATTTTCTCGCCATACGCAACCACGTTCGTGACGGTGACTTGATCAAAGTGGTGAGTCCCAAGGCTTTCCAAGGCGGCAAAATTGTCACCGTTGGTTTTGCTGGCTCGCCCACGGTTGGCTTGGAGCAGCTGGCAGGAGACGAGATGCTCGACGCGTACAATCTGCTGCACAAATTCACCGGTGAGACCCCCCAGGCCTCGATTCCGTTTGAAATTGGAGGTGGAAACGGCCTGACGGGCCTGAAGATTGCCGCCGACCTCGGCATTCCCTGCATCGACGCCGACCTGATGGGCAGAGCGTACCCAACTGTGTGGCAAATGATCCCTCCCTGTTATACAGATGGCACGTTCTTCACTCCGTGCACTCTGAGTGACGGAAATGGTAGCACAATGCTGCTTTCTGAGGCCAGCTCGGACGTTCTGGTTGAGAAAATCTTCCGTGCTGCTCTGTCGGAGATCGGCGCCCACTGCGGATTTGTCTCCTTCATGAGCAGCGACGCTCTGGCCAACAGGTCCATCAAAAATACAACCTCTTTGGCATGGAGAATCGGTCGCGCAGTCCATCTGGCTCGCCAGAAGTCGCAGATCGAAAAGTTGCCAGAAATCATCATAGACGCCTGCGGAGGACCTCTCGCGGCCACCAAGCTCTTCTCGGGTAAAATGGTCCGCGTGGACCGTCGTACCTTCAAAGGTCATGTCTACGGAGAAGTGGACATCAAGGAGGAAAACAGCGACAGAATCCTCACTATCCCCTTCAAGAACGAAAATATCTACTGCGAGCTCAACGATAGTGGAGTCAAAAAAGTCGTGGCCTCTGTCCCAGATCTGATCTCGGTCAATGATTCAGAAACCGGCGAAGCGCTCGGAACACAGGACTACAGGTACGGACTTCTTGCGTTCGTTCTGGTCATCTCGCCAAACAACAAGTGGATAGAATCACCAAAAGCACTCCAAGTGGGAGGTCCCCAAGGGTTTGGTTACAATTTCGAGTACGTTCCAGTGGGCAAGTACGTTGCTCCCAAAAGCGTGATTGAGGAGTATGGATACTGATTCCTCGATAAGTGTACTGAATCAAAAAACAACGGCGCACCCGAGTGGAATCTTGATAATGATTCATTGCGCTGGCAATTGGCACGAACAAGGATCCGCACGTTGTACAACTGTGATGTGGTCACAAAAACCAGATGGAATATGAGGACTCAGACCTGAAAGCACATTCGAACCTGAAGTAATGAAACCATTCCCAATACTTCCACCGTATATGTCATGACTACAATCACCCGCCGCTAGCCTCCACTTTTACGATTCATAAGCTTTTAATGTAATCAGTTTCAAGTAAAGGTAGTATTTTTTTGAATTATAATATGGTCTCATGAAGTTTGATCGAGTCATCACTCGTTAGGTTCTTGCAAAAATGTCTCTCGTGAAAAGGTTGTTCAAACAACCTCCGTTAAAAATTGTCTCTGGTAGTTCAAAAGGGCATTAAAGAAACGAAACTCAATTTCCTGAAAG
This sequence comes from Ogataea glucozyma, assembly GCA_003706155.2. Taxonomy (NCBI): domain Eukaryota; kingdom Fungi; phylum Ascomycota; class Pichiomycetes; order Pichiales; family Pichiaceae; genus Ogataea; species Ogataea glucozyma. Next base: position 45,114 of record PPKO02000056.1, read on the forward strand.
CAAAGCAACTCAATCATCAAACTAAAATTCAGTCGATTTTGGTGATCATATTGAAGGGTATGGTGATGACATCTTTTCCAAACATCAGAATTGCAGGCGTAGTCAATGTTTTGTAGTAGTTCTGGCTCCGCAAATTTCCATATTGCAATTACTGCTGTGATTTCACAAGCCAAGTTTAAGAGAATCAACCAGCAAAGATTCGGGATATTTTGGAAACACAAGGATTCAGACTTCGGATATCTTTCAAAAGCTCCAACTTGGTAGAAGGTGACCTGGAATAGTGTGTGTGCACAGATCACGCGACTCAAGTGAAGTAAACCAATGTCCTTGAATGGCAAGGTTGTTTGAATGCAAACGTCATTGGCTATCAGATATCATTCCAGCTGCTTTCGGTGTGTTCCCCAATCATCCTTATCTTCCTGGCTACTTCTCAAATCGCAAGACTTCAAAATAACAAAGCCGCCAACTTCAATTCATCAGGTCCATGCCATCAAATCCTATGTTTGTTGTTAATGTCATCAGCCACTTCCTTCGATCTTCTCATCCAGCCCCAACTTCGTTCCAGCTTCTCATTGTTTTGACTTGTTTCAGATAATTATATTCGCTCTGTTATTCGCCCGTGTATGTTTTTGAAAGCATTTCAAAGTTGAAATGCTCAAGTGAGATGATATCACTGCTCAAACCGTATTGTGGTCGTTCTCCTCAGTAGGTATCCAAAACGTGCAATTAGGATCAGTAGAAACTTGTTTTGCTAAATGCCGAAAAACAGGTTTGATCGTTGATTTGTGAGCAGCCTTTGGTTGATCAGTTGATCTTTGAATAGTGTTTGGTTGATCAATTGATCTTTGAATAGTGTTTGGTTGAGCAGCATTTGATCGGTCTGTTGATCTTTGAATCACTGTTGTCTTGTGTACAGCATTCGGTTGCCTGATAGATTCGTGAGCTGCTGTGGACTGGTTTGTTGAATTGTCAACAGTTTTCGATTGGACTGGAGTCTCGGTAAAGGTGTCTTCATCTTCTGTTGATGTCGACGCTGTGGTCATTGAGACAGTGGTTTTGGCATTTTTCACGGAAAACTCATCAAGCTGTTTCTGAAGCGCTCTGTTCGTGCGTTTCAGCTCTTTATTCTCCGCATAAACTTTTCCTGCCCTGAGTCTGGCGCTGACCATAATTTCTTTGACAAGCTTATGATCTTCTTCGAGATTCCTCAATTTGTATTCGGCAACGTCTTTGTCTGCTTTCAAGTCTTCCAGTAAATCCGTGTTTTTTTCCAACTCAGACTCAGCGGTATCCTTCTGAGTTTGATAGGCCTCCACATCACGTCTGAGATTGGTGACTTGATCTGTCAGCTTCTCTTCTTTGGTTTTCAAAATTGTATTTTCTTCTGAGAAGTGCTCCAGTTGGCCTTTCAAATCATCAATTTCCTTCTTTAGTGTTGCTTCAGTTTCCTGAAGATTGCAAATTGTTCTTTGCTGAGACTTGAAGAAACTTGCTTGTTCTGCAATCTCGGCATCTTTTTTTTCTTTCTCTTTCAACTCGTTCTTCAACTCCCAAATCTCGGTCTTCAAATCAAAAACCTCAAGATTGGAATTGTCAAACTTGGTTTTCCAGTTCTCCACCTCTGACTCTAAATCATCAATCATGTCGTCTTTTGACGCTAAGGTTTCAAGCAATTCGTTCTGAAAAGTCTTAGTCTTGGCGTCTCTCTCTTTGAAAAGATTTTTCCTGATTTTGAAAGATTCCTCCAAGTAGCTGACTGTCAACCAAGTGATCTGCACCATTGCATTTATACCAAGTCCCTGTTCATGGCAACTTTTATAAGTTCTTTCGAGAAGCTCTTGAATGTCAATAGCTTCTTCATTGGTTATCTCGAAAGGCCTTCTACGTATAGCGGCCATGATGTGGTAACCATTATGCTTTCCCTCCGCCAATGGACCGATTTTTGGTGCCTCATGATCGCCGGAAATGTTTGCGTGTCTCGCTTTAGTCTCTGTAGAAACCAAATTCTCGTTGGCGGGTTGTTGATCAGACAACACCTCCACAGCCTCCGGAAGCTTGGGAACTTGATTTTCATTAGAAAATAAAACTTTTGACGATGAAACATGCGGCTTCATAGAGCAGTCAGGTTCGGTCTTGGTGGATTCGTGGAAAGTAACACTCCGCTTCTTTGAGTCTGAAGACTGATGTTCGATGTCAAGAGACTTCAGATTGGTATCAGTGTTGGAATGGTTCAACGGTGAGTCACATGTTGCCTCGTTGGAGAAAACAGATGACTTCCCTGAAATATCAATGGAAGTAGAAGATTGTTCCTTGGAGTTTCCCTTCATGGGAATGACAGGTTTCATGATAACTGGAAGCTGTTTGAAGATGGAAGTCATTGATGAAAATTTTGAAAGTCGATTTACTATCCGAATGCTTTTGGTTGGTTGTGTTGGTGAATCAAGGAAGAAGGAAAAAAACAAAAAACAAAAAGGGGATAAGATAATCTTGGGGATCCTTGCCCTTTTATATTTTTTTTTTTGAAAACGTTTAGCGCCCATAGAAACAAAAAACTAATTTTTGCAAGCAGAAAGATTGTCTCTGGGTTTCTGAGCAACAACTGCGCTCAATTGTTCAGATTCGCTGTTGCCATGAAGGTCGCTAGGGTCCCACTATGTTGTTTACAGTTGCTCGGCGCCAATTGATTATAATTGAACTCAGCTGATCAGGGAAAATCGGACACAACATGGGTGCACAGACAAGGATTGGGGGTCAAATGACGGCAACTAGAGTCATCCTTGAACCCGAAAAGAAGGTCAAACAGTTGAGATGACTCTATCCAAGGCAAGGGGATTTGAATGGCGTAAAAATCGTCACTCTATGCATCACGAACTCTTTCCAGATGTAAGCATTAACGCAGGGCATTGCAAACCTCAAGATTGACCCGAAATTGTGATCAACACCATAGCAGCTCATCAAGTGCCTTTCAGACGTTCTGTGAGAAGTCCCACCAATTTCTTGGGACAGTGAAGTCTTTGCATCATCTCTGGGCTTGGGAAGCCGTTCTAGAAAAAAACCATATATTGTGATCCCATAGCTGTTGACTAACCAACAACTTTGTGAACACAGAGAATCACAAATGTTAGTTCGAACGTCCGACAATCATAGATAGTCTCGCCATTCTGGAAAATCGGCGTTTCTCTACGCACTTGAGTACCCATCCGCCTGTTTCAGTAGTTAGCTTTTCCCAGGGTTCAGGATCTCTATCGCTTCAATAGCAAGCCTCGGTACTTCAGTTCATTGACTTCAGAAACATTCGTGCAAGTGATTGGATCCCTATCCCTAAACACAAACTGGTTTCAAACGATCTGGAGACATCTTCCATTGCCAGCACCAAAGTAGTGGAAATTAGTGCCCAACCTGGTAAAAACCCTAGTCCGAACCGACCCCAAACCCACCCTAGCATCAGTCTGACTCCACACCACACCATCAATCTAACTCTAAACTAACTATAGATATTTGGCTATCAAGAAAAAGGATTTGCTCTATTATGACAAGTACACTGAAAGTGCTCGTTTCCTTGGAGAAAACTTGGCCTAGTAAAGTCGCTGAGGCACCGAACCAGCTACCATCGACGAGCACCTAAACTTCTTTCCAGAGCCATCCAAGTAGCAATTCTGCCAGAGCACAATGAACCTGCCCAGCCCTGAAAGGGTACCCAAGCTATCAAAACTTTCAGGGAAGCTCGCACACTGTAATCAATCTTCCCCAGACAAGTGTGCAGGGCCACTAGCCGGGACTACATTGAGCTATCCATATGTGGAATTCATATGTACCACATCCTTACACCACCATTGCATGCAGTTTCGACACGTCGATTTGGCTGTAGCGACGATCTTGCCTGAATTTTTTCACCACGAAAACCAAACAGATAAGATAGCCAATGCAGCGGCAAGACCAGCACTCGGATTCCACCAATTAGCAACGAACTCATGGTTTTCAAAACCAAGCGGAAGCGAAAATCGGCGAGCACAGACGCAGCTGGTGATACTAGGCGCAAAAACTTGGCTCCTGCGCCTCCCGTGGATCACACACAGGAAAATCTCAAAAGCTGGTACGATAAAAGCTCGCTTGGAAATGCACCATTGCAGCCTCCGCCGATCATTCCCGCATCCAGCTTTGTAGCCACGGAACCCGATCTATTTCGTTTGACTCAGAACAAGACGTTGTATGCTATTGAGACTTCGGGGCCTGCCAGACCGCCCACAACAGCCGCTAATGCCAGTTGGGCGGACTATCTGCTGCGGTTTCTGCCAGAGAAAAGCGAGTGTGATCTTCTGGTGAAGACTTACGTGGCAGAAATCTCTTGGGCTTACCGTCCGCTACATGAAGGTCTTTTTTGGAGCCACTACGCCGGGTTTTGGAACTCGCAAGTCGGAGAATTGTCTCTGGACTTTCTTGCTCTGATCTTCGCAATGCTCGCGGTCTCTAGCTGTTTTGTTGCTCCCTCTAGACTTTCGCAAGGTTGCAGCTGTGTTGAGTTGAGAAAGATGTCTTCTGTCTGGTATAATTGCTGCCGGCAGGCGCTCCATGTGTCTGCCTATGACGAAAATCCGACCCTGACACATCTGCAAGTTTTCGCCGTTTTACAAACATACTTCTATGCCATAAATGATAGCCACAGTCTTCATTCTCTGATGGGAAGATCCATAGCCGCTGCACACATTCTGCGATTGCACGAGGTGGCGGAACAAACAAAAGGTGCTGAGATCGACCTGATCCAATACGAGCTGAAAAAGAGACTCTGGTGGAACCTGTGCTCGTGCGACTCGTTCCAGGCCGTCAGCCTCAATAGGCGTCCGTTTATCGCCAGCCATAAAAGTATGGTCCCCATGCCGTGCAATGCTCATGACTCGGAAATCTGCAAAGATCACGTGAACGAGGTCACGCTTGAGACCACACCCACGTATGTCTCGGTGATTATCTACATCAACAAACTGCTGCAAATCTTCAACTCGTTATGGGACGTTAACGGCGAGTATGCCAGAACTTTGCAGGATGTGGTGGAGGTGGACAAGCGGCTGGACCGGTTCTTGGACGCACTGCCGTGGTATTTGAGACTGCAGAAAGACGGAACTCTGCCAAAACTGCCTCCAGATGCCCCTTACACAAACACTCTTCACTGGCAGTTCCATTATCTATGGAGCTGTGTGTACACGCAGAAGTTGCGAATGTACCGGGCTTACTTGTCTCCAAGGACCGGGCCTTCTTTTGCAGCGTGCGAAGAGGCCATACAAAAGGTGCTCTTGGTGTACAACCAGCTCAAACAGCAGCCAAACGTCCACAATACCTCGCTTTTTCTCACACAGGGCTACCAACTATTTGCTGCATCGGTGGCGCAGGCGATTTTCATAGTGGTCGAGGCGCCCGCATGCTCGGAACGTATCAAGGCACAGTTGGAGGCCTGTGTCTCGGACCTACATCACATGGCCAAAAGTCACGTGAACACGCCTGTTGTCATTCAGGGAACACGTGTGCTCGACAAACTGCTCGGGATGCTGAGTCAGGTATTGCGTCAGCAGTCGATGGGAGGAACTTCCGCAGAAGCCTCCGCAGCCTATCACCCATCAGTTCCGGGCCCTACACCGCTCAATATCCGGGAGGAACCGACAGACACTAGCAAGCACAACCACGTGGGCCCGACTCCACTGTCGGTGATCTCCAAGGACATTTACTCTGTTTTTGGCGGACGGAGTCTCACTGAGTCGTATGTTCGGAGAGCAGACGGGAATATTGGCCCTCCGCGCAACGTACACTCAGAGACTTCGGCTCATAATGCATCGCCTTTATATGGTAGGACTGCTGCGTTTGTTGAAAACGATTCAAGCTTACACGCCAGCCAAAATCACCGCTCCGGTCCCGGAGATGGCGCTGCGATTCCCACTTCCAATCCTGCTACCTCTGCACCTTTCCGGGAGATAGAAGCTCTGAATCACGTTGAGCTGCTGGCTTCCCCGCACACCTGGACATCTCTCTCAGATGAGGGCTCTCGGGACAGTCTGGACTGGGACTTCTGGAGCTCGGTGGTCAATACCATGTAGCGGTTTGAATCGCATAGAATCTCTTTTTACTTTCCTTATTTATTTATCCGCAATATATTATTAGCAAAAGATCTTGAACCTGTTTTGATGTCAAAGTGGATTTGGAACTTGGCCAATGTCCTTCTTGTACTTAGACGCTGTATCATGGATGCTAGTTAGGCGTCTACTGATCTTGGAAACCTTCAAATAAGACGTCTGAATCATGAGTTCCGCAAGCCAAACTTCACTGTAATGTCGGGGACTTGGTTTGGCTTGCGTTTCCAGTATTTTTCACAGTGACTTTTTGCATTTGGGCTTCATCAATGATCATTCAGGCTTTATACTGTTCTGATAGTCCATACGGCAATGGCCTATCTCAGCATCTCATACATAGTAGTCCATGGTAGCTCTGATCATCAGGTTTGGTGGTATCGATCTCCGTTAGCGCTTCCCCAATTTGCTTTCCATTTGGACTGGTATATTCTCTTCGAGTATCGAGAGTGTTTGTCTAGTTCACAGTTTTGGTAGCCTCACTGCGTGCATCAGGATACCATGGATTACAACCGAGCATTTCAGTCAAAATCTAATTACATCTTTAGCCACTGTTTCAGTCTTTGACTTTTTGTCAGTTACCCCACTTGTCTTAGGTAGTTTCTTCACTAGTTGCTCTCTGATCTCACTGTGCGTCAGCTACTCAGACCCATTTTCCCCTCCAAATGCTGACAAATGTCCAACAGTCTCCCATCGTAGCCAGCCCTTGCAAGGACGGTTGTGTCAGAAAAGGATATACTAGGCCACCCCATGACCCTCGCAATGTAGTTCGCCAGAGGAATTCCACGAAACTGTATATCTGTCGGAAGTACAAGCACGTCGGTCCCGTGGAACGAATCGTTCAGCTCTCTCTTCAAAGACCCAAATCTCTCAAGTACCAAGCCGTAGCTGGCAAGTTTGTCAAAAGACGCGGAAGTCTTCTCTGGGAACATTTCCAAGGAGATCGGTCCAATTGGACATTCGAATACTCCGTCAAGTGTCGTCTTGGCCACCTCCAAAAGAAGGTCCCATTTGAACTGTGCGGATCGTCCGCCAATCAACTTTGCCGATGCTCCGCCATCGCTTCTTGTCAACGTTCCACGGGTCAGCTCGTTTGTCTCCAGGAAGTCAGTTGTGGGTGATGCATAGATAAATCCGCCTTTTTCCACTCCTCGATAGTCGCAATGGTAGGTGGGGAACTCGTGAGCTTTTTTGGAATGGTGATCCTGATAATCATAGCCTCTCAGTACTGAGTAAATTAGCCGTGCATCCCTAACATTTTCGCAGCACAAACACACGGTGGACAGAGAACAGAGGTCCTTGAACCCTTTCAGCGAGATCATCCCTTTTGAGGCCGAGAATTCGATGGGGCGTCTGGAGTTTGGCAGCCCAAGACCGTCATTCACCATGATAGTTGTGGCATCTGTGCAAGGATGTGCAGGCTCCAGAGCCGCTCCATTCGCAACCAGTTTCTGGCAAAGGGTGCTTTCTTCAAATCGGACCTGTCCAGCCACCTGAAAACAAACCTCCTCGAACGTTCTCTTTTCAGGCTGCGGTCTTGGAAAAGAGCAAGAATATGGCGAGGCCAAAGTGTTGACTGGGACCGTTCTGGAGAGCTCTATCAAGTCGGAACCGGCACCAAGTGACCCCAAAAGCCCATCGTAGGCACAGCAAACGTTGAGGGACTCTTTCACTATGGCAGGATTGAATCCTCCAGTACAATCCTTGAGTACGCAGCAGTCGAATCCACGGTCATTTGCCTCTCTAAAAGTGGTAGCAACGCAGCATTCTGTGGTGACTCCGCAAATCAGCAGATGTGTCAGACCTCTAGAGGTAAGGTCCTGATGAAGATCTGTGTTGTAAAAAGAGCCTTTTCCTGGCTTGTCAATGACAAGCTCAGATGCCAGAGGTTTCAGCTCGTCGATGATGTCATGGCCGTATTCTCCTCTCACCAGCAGTCTTCCCATTGCTCCAGTCTGGCCAATGAGGTGCGGGTAATTCTCTGGATTTGCGCAGTATTGTCGCCACATTTTTGAGGAGGGACAGTCAGACAGATCGGGCATGTGGCCTTCGCGAGTATGTATCACAGTGATGCCCAGTTTTCTTGCGGCTGCGAGAGTTTGGACGCAGGGCTCGATCACTCTGGCCACCTCGTCAAACAGGGTCGGCGAACTGCACTGCAGATAGCCGTAGCCGCCTTCCATGAGGAAGTCTCGCTGCATGTCTATCATCAGCAAAGCTGTTCTGCCTGGCGGAAGCTCGAACGCTGTGGGGCGAGCGTTGGGAAGGGTGTAATGAGGCATGGTGGGTAGACAGGACACAAATAGGTTGATGCGAATCCACGAGCGAAGCGAGTTGATGAGTTAATAGATTAATGAGGGCTTTTCAAGCCACCTCCAGTGCCTTACTTATCCAGCAGTCTTGTTTGGTAACATCAAAATCAGGCGGAATGGCCGACGTTTTTGCGTCTCAATCTGTTCGTCCAGCCAAATCTGCTATCGCCAATCTCTTATCAGTACTGCGGCTCAGAAAATAAAATGTCCGACGGACTTTCGAGGCCTCGGGCAACCCAAATTGCCCGATAAGAATGCTCGACAGGGAGAAGAGAGTTTCGGCCACGAACCGGAATTTCGGTTGGAGATCTCCAAGAGAATCCCATGACTCGCCACATATATTGGGGCAAAAGTAGCATACTAGACACAAACATCGGTATTCTACTCTACTTCCGCCAATGATCACATAAATGGCCATGTTGAAAGTCTCTGAACCGATTGTGAACGCCCCAGTGAGCCAGTTCACCTCTTTCTCGGGGAATTCCCGGCAGATTGTGAGTGAAAAGGCCAGAAGTGCAAGCTACACCGAGATTCCGATCATCTCGCTCAAGACGGACAGGGACGAGCTGACGAAACAGATCAAGAAAGCGTGCACTGAGATTGGTTTCTTCTACGTCAAAGATCACGACGTTGCCCAGGAGCTGATCGACGACGTGATCGAGTCAGCAAAGACCTTCTTCAGTCTCCCTGAACAGGAGAAAAGCGAGATCCATTTCAAGAAGTCCAAGCATCTGCGTGGATATGAGGGTTTTGGCGACAACCAGACCGAGCAAGGAAGAAAGCCCGATCTCAACGAGCAGTTCAGCTGGGGATATGAGCCCCATATGGACCCTGGGATGACGCCAGAAGACATCAAGAGCTACCTCTCGAACCCCCAGAGAAACCTCATGTACGGCCCAAACTGCTGGCCCACCAAGGTTCCGCACTTGAAGTGTGCGGTTGAAAAGTACTACTCTGAGATCTTGAAGCTAGCCAGAAGGCTGATGGGTTTTTTCGCTTTGGCATTGGATCTCCGAGAGGACTATTTCGCCGAGTACCTCAGGACCCCAGGCGCAATGGGCCGGGTTCTGCACTACCTGTCACAGCCTGCTGATACGGATGACCAGTTGGGAATCGGCGCTCACACAGACATTGAGTGTTGCACTATACTGTACCCAGGAGTCGTTCCAGCTTTGCAAATCCTGACCCCACAAGGAGAATGGATCGAGGCCACGCCAATACCTGGGACTTTTGTCATCAACATCGGCGACCTCTTGGCCAGGTGGTCCAACGACTATTTCATTTCGACCGTCCACAGAGTCAAGAATCTGACTGGAATGGAGAGATACTCGGTGCCCGTTTTCATTGGAGTGGACTACGATACCACCATCGAACCGCTGGACACCTGTGTAGGAAAGGAAGGGAAGAAGTATCCTCCGATCAAGGCTGGAGACTACGTTTTCAAGCGTCTGGCCTACAGTCGTTTCACAGAGAATGCCTATTCTTCGATGCTAGAAGACGCCGGAGTCAAGGAATAGCGAGGCGTAGAACTTGAAAAGAAATGAGTTGTGTGTATCAAAAAATCGAACCTGAGTTTTCGCAAAGTATGGATTATCTGAACCAAATCCATCTCACGAGCACCAACTGAAGCCCAGTATGAAAAGCGTCTTATAAACTCTTGCTGCCCATGAATCTGCGTCGTTGTGACCACGTTAGTGATACTTCAGCTGATGGAAAAACCACCTTCCTGGGCGTGTTTGGACCCTCCACTCAAACGAAGGATCTCTCTAACGAACGCGAGTCTGATTTCTTCGCAAGAGCTTTCTTTACTTCTGTTTTGGTGGACACCCGGTTTGGTCGGTCTTCACATAAGTCTCGGGAAATGATTTCGATTTTCCATACACTTAACGAAAATAGCTGCCCTCAGAATAAAGAAAAATCAATTAGACACACTAAGGTTGCTCTTGGACCTGTTTAAAACGTCACTTCGCGGTGATTCAGAGAGTGTATCTGTCAAACAGAGCCAAAAAGCATCTCAATATACGAAATCACTTACTCACAACCCGCTTCGCTCGAAGTTCGCTCACAAACCTTTCTCGTTGTCCAGTGTCACAGCCAGCTGCTCTACACTGTCCTCTTCTGAGTCTATCTGTTTGTCAAATTCAAACAGAACGGTAGCCTCGATGGAGGCGTCCTGCTCAGGGAAGAACCTACTCAGAGCCACATAGACACAACCAGCAGAGAGGAAGCCGTAGAAGTAAGACATGTTCCACAGGTGAATGATTCCCTGGTTGACATTCACATTTGAGTTGACGTCAGACGCCAGGCCCGGCAAGCATGGAACATTTCCAACAAGAAAAGCCACGGCCGCACGCCAATTGCAACCCCTGCTGTAGCTGTACCTTCCATGTGGGTCGTAGAGAGCAGGCACGTCAATGTGCTGCCTTTTGACAATCCAGTAATCGGCGATCATGACCCCGGTGATTGGCGCCAGGAAACAGGACAGACCAGAAATGAAGGAAATGAGCTGACTGGCAGAGTTTTCGATCTTCCAGGCTTGAAGGACCCAACCGGAGACAATAGTAATGATCACGGCTCCTCTTCTGATGTTGATGTAGTGCGGAAATAGCGAACACAGATCATTGGCTCCCGTGATGACGTTAGCAGACAAGTTGGTTCCAATCTGAGCAATGCACCACGACGCTCCAACAAAGAAGGAGGCAGCACGTCCTTTGGATCCTGTCTTCGTCCACTCTAGAGCGAAATCGGTAGGAGACCAGATGTACTCTCCATAGACGACGTAACCTGCTGAGGACGAGATGATGGCCATCATAGTGACAAACGTGGCCCAGGTCGGAATGACAATGACCTGGGCGTACTGTCCTTTGGATTTGTCGTTCATGTAGCGGGTGAAGTCGCAGATGTTGGTAGCCATCGTGGCCCAACCAGCAATGGAAGAATTTAGCAGCTTCATATAGAGCCACGAACGCTCGGAACCGTGAACAGTGTATTCCTGATCCCATATTTTACCTGCTCCTCCTGCCATTTTGGCCATTCCAGCAGCACTCCCAATCAGACAAGCCGAGACAATGACCGTTTTCAAGACAAAGAACCATCTCAGCTTGTGAGGAGGGATTAGAAGGAACGGAAATTGGATGGTCCAAAAGATGAAATGTGCCACCATTTCGGAAGATGTGACCCCCATCGAGGCTGGAATGTGATTTGGAATCTCGTCGAAAGACGGCCAGATAGCGGCCAGGCAACGAGCCATGGCTAGAGATCCAGAAAACGTCTGGGTGGAGTGCCAGAACACTGCGGTGACACACCGAGTGATCACCGCGAATTTGGCAAAATGGTAGCCGAACGAGGCCCTCACTGCGACAGGGAAAGGAACGTGCAATCTGGCCCCAATGGCTCCATTCAGAACCAACGGCAGGCCGATGATTACCATTCCTACGATCGAGGTTGTGAGTGCTGTGACCCACGTCATTCCGTCCTGTAGAGCAGTTGCAGGACCTTCGACGGACTGCATCGAAAGGTAGTCCGAGGCCCAGAAACCAACAATCACCAGAATGTTCCAGTTTCTCCTTTCCGGCGGAGTGACATCGTTATCGACGTTGGTGTTGACCCCTTCTGGAGCGCATGATGAGTTTTGTTTTGGAAGCTTCCATGCATCCACCGAGGTGCATTTCTCTTTCACCTCGCGCTTGATCTCGCCCGCGGATTTCATGGCTGTGACTGCGACCGTAACTCCGTGAACGATAGAACGCACTGATTCTTACGAGGCATACAGCCAATCGTGTCTATTTAAGTCGCCATGAAAGGAGACTGGACTCAGGTCTGTATCGCATACATTGTGGCTATTCACGCATTGGTGACTTACCAAGTATGCTTGATACTTCCAGTTGCACTGATAAGCGTTATCTTATCGGCTTATCATCATACTGGAAAAATTTGTAAAGGGCCTCGGGCAACGTCTGGTTGGTGCACGACCTCTGGATTTGCCCGATGGGATTTCACCATTACGGTGCAGGTGATCTGGTGGGGTCAAGGGGGATAATACTGGAAGCGTGGGGGTGTGAATAGGTAGCACAGATGCCTTGCCAATGGAAGCCAAAGAGACCGATATTCGTGCTGGTTTAGTTGAGTTTTTGGCTGAAAAAAAGGCAGGTAGCGATACTGAAAACTGTATCAGCCAGACAGAGCGACAACACCCGAGGATACTCAATCTCGTACTCGGCCCCGATATCACATTCTGAAGTTCGTCAGTTAGAGCAACTTGCCAAAGCGTATCCATGTATTTATACAAGTTGATGCATGAAGATCACCCGCCTCTGGATCAAAGCCCAAGTCTCCAGAGAAGCACAAGTTCTCATATGAGATGTGACGAACCAGCAGCTGGTTCAACTGATATTTTCAGAGAAATGTTTCTGAATGAACTTTCCAGGGATCTTTTACTACAGGCCTCTAGGGCTCATTGGAGTCACCCGTATGTCTAAAAATACGGAATTTTGTACGATTTACAAAGGAGAGCCAAAGACGATGAATCTAATGCCCATTGATAGGTGACCCTAGGCAACCCGACTTCTGCGAAGTGGCTTCGAAGGCTACTCTAGTTCACAGCTTTGGATTGAAGTATACACGGTGAAGTCTGACAGTCTTGGTTGGTCGCCATGTACCCTCACGTAGTGTAGCCTCACGACGTTGGATATTGCAAATCATCACAGATCATCAATATCTGTAGAGCCCATAATCCCCAAGTCATCGAGAGTCTGCCACTCACCAGCCTGTATCTCCAACACTGCCAATTTATAACTTCTCAAACTAGAAAACTCTTCAATATTTAACAAAGCCGCTCGCCTGTGCTGGAGTGACTGGCTTTGCTCGATTTTCACTCGGCCCGTCCATCTCTCGTCAACTCTTCCCAGCCAGGCTTTTCTCGTTATCGATCACAATCTCCAGTTGTTCCACGCTTGCTTCCTCTGGCTCCTGCTCCTCGAATTCGAACAACACAGTCTCTTGGATCAGCGACTCTTGCTCAGGGAACAGCTTGCTGAGAACCGTGTAGCAGAACGCAGCAGCCACAATTCCGTAGAAGTACGACATTTCCCACAAATGGATGATTCCCTGGCCAACGCTCACATTCGAGTTGACGTCAGATGCCAGGCCAGGGAGGCACGGGACGTTGGCCACCAAAAAAGCAACAGCTGCCCGCCAATTGCAACCCCTGCTGTAGCTGTACCTTCCTTCGGGATCATACAGCGCCGGCACGTCGATGTGCTGTCTCTTGACGATCCAGTAGTCTGCGATCATGACCCCGGTGATCGGCGCCAGGAAACACGAGAGTCCGGAAATGAAGGTGATGAGCTGACTGGCAGAGTTCTCGATCTTCCAAGCTTGCAAAACCCAGCCGGATGTAACAGTGATGATCACGGCTCCTCTCCTAATATTGATGTAGTGCGGAAATAGCGAACACAGATCATTGGCCCCCGTGATGACGTTGGCAGACAGGTTGGTTCCGATTTGAGCGATGCACCACGCCGCTCCAACAAAGAAGGAGGCAGCACGTCCTTTGGAGCCAGTTTTGCTCCATTCGATCGCAAAATCAGTAGGAGACCAGATGTACTCTCCGTACACCAGATAGCCTGCCGAAGAGGATATGATGGCCATCATCGTGACGAAAGTGGCCCACGAAGGAATAACAATGACCTGTGCGTACTGGCCGTGGGACTTGTCGTTCATGTACCGGGTAAAGTCGCAGATGTTGGTGGCCATCGTGGCCCAACCAGCCACAGACGAGTTGAGCAGTTTGAGGTACAGCCAGGACCTTTCTGAGCCGTGGACCGTGTATTCCTGGTGCCAGATCCGGCCAGTATCGCCCGCCATGGTGGCCATTCCGGCTGCAGTTCCAACAAGACAGGCCGAGACAATCACAGCTTTGAAAACAAAGACCCATCTCAACTTGTGCGGAGGAATCAGCAGAAACGGAAGCTGAATACTCCAGAAAATAAAATGCGCCACCATCTCCGAAGAAGTAATACCGACCGACTCTGGAATACGGTTTGGGATCTTGTCAAAAGAGGGCCAGATGGCAGCCAGACATCGAGCCATTGCCAAAGAACCGGAGAATGTCTGTGTAGAGTGCCAGAAAATTGCTGTCACACATCTGGTGACGACGGCGAACTTGGCGAACTGATAGCCGAAAGAGGCCCTCACTGCGACAGGAAACGGCACGTGCAACTTTGCTCCAATGGCTCCGTTGAGAATCAGCGGAATTCCAATGAGAAACATTCCCACAGTAGATGTAGTCAGGGCCGTCACCCAGGTCATTCCGTCCTGTAGAGCAGTGGCTGGAAACTCGACAGTCTGCATCGAGAGGTAATCAGAGGCCCAGAATCCTATGATCGCCAGAATGTTCCAGTTTCTTCTGTTGGAAGGCGTCACATCGTTGTCAATGTTGGTGTTGACTCCTTCGGGAGCACACGATGACTGCTGTTTTGGGAGCTTCCAGGCCTCTTTGGAGGTGAGTCTTCTTCTCACTTTCTGTATCATGGGTGGACTGAGGACTGAGAAAGAGGACTTGGTACGGAGTTGGGAGACGTCGATGTGAGGGCTTCCAGGTTTTCTTGCAATGTTCCTCCTGGAGTTCGCTCAATGACTCGGACAAACCAGCTACTTTCGCGCCTGTAAGAGGGACAATGTTGGATGGTGCCTTTGCAAGCTGTGTAGTGATGGAAACCGCTGAGCTGCCAAAAACATGCCAAAGGCTTCTCTTTAAATCCTCGGCTCGTTCACAGGGGTAAAAATGATGTCTCGAATACCGGCTTCGCAGCTTATCGTTGCGCATTGCAGCACTTCTCGGACCTTCAGCCATTCGTGATAAGCGTTATCGTACCTGCATGCATGCCTATCATTTATTGGTTCGCGCACGACCATCAGTTGGCTAGACGTATTTTCGACACGGAGCGAATCCAGCTGACCATTTCGGAGGAGCCCGATACGTATGAACCAGTACAGCTGCCCTCGGGAACCTTCATTCTCTCAGCCTCAACTCGGCTACAAAAACCCTGTATTTCCGCGAGAGATTTCATCTTGAATATCTCATCATTCATCGCCTACTCTGTCTATCTCTTGGAACCAGTTCTTTGATTCTGTATTCCGGGCATCTCATGGACGGGCAATCGGAGCTCCGCTTTGGGAACGTGCCTTACTTGCATCTGTGAAAACTGTTTTTCACCTACTTCGGTTGCTTGTACGAGCCAGGGTTACGAGCGCGGGGCTAATTGAATGAAGCTCAAGCAGTCCTTGGCCTACTGTGAGACTCATCAAAGAGTTGAGTAGCGAGGTCATTTGAAAGGACGTTGCTATCACTATTTTCACTTCGAACTGCCCGCAGTAGCTACAAGTTTAAGAGCAGTCACGCCAAAGTAGTCCAGCCTGACAAGATGCAAATTTGTAACCTGACCCTACATCAAGACCAAATTTCGGCCATGAGCCAAGTGATTGGTCAGTGTTGAGCAGCTCACAGTACGTTCCGTGTGATGAGCGCGAGGGGTGCGGATTTGAAGCGGTGCGTCGGTACACTGTTTGAACAATGAAGATCAGTTGACACCGACTGCAACATATTTCTTTGGTCTGGTCAATTAGCGACTCGGTTCACCTGATAGTCAGTCATTTGAGTGGTCTATTGGTCATTTGCAACGAAATTCCAAACCAAACAAGTCGGTTGGTCAGTCAGATACTCACTCATCGCTTTGCTCGTTGCGGCCGTTCGCTAGCTCGTTCACCCTTACACCAGGAAAACTGCGACAAAAATTGAGATCCAAAAAAAGATAAGACTCAAGGACAAAAATCCGTGCCTTGAAGCGAGTCTTTCCCCTTGGAAGAATCGCCGCTCCCTTTTTGCGATTGGAAAACGCATATGTCTGGTCAGCCAGAACCTGAAGTGTCAGGCAACGGGAGAGTGCCACGTGGCCGGCGGAAAAGGCTGCGTGCGTGTGACTCTTGCCGCAGACGTAGGTCCAAGTGCGTGATCAACGAAGGTGACGACAAGTGTTTCCTGTGCAGTTTTCACAAGTTCGAGTGCTCCTTTGTGAGTCCTCCGCCAAAAAAACGAAGACCTAGCAAGACTACCCAAAACGACATGCCGGGATCTGCGCACAATGCCGAAAGAGATTCCTTTTCGTGCCCATCTGGCCAATTCGACCAGAGTCTCCACATGAACGAGGCATTATGGCAGGCTGTTTCGCCTCCTATTCCACTCCCGAGCCACAGTACTGCTGAACCTGTTAACACGAGCCGACCAGTGAGCGATCTGGATGAGATCGGACCATGTTTCCCAGAGACTGACGAAGGCTCAAGAGGCTCTAACAGTGCTGAAGTGGCTGGCCACTGTGATCTGATAACGTTTCTTGGAGCCAGCAACACCATGCCTTCTTACTTCAACTACGTTGACTCGACCAGCGAGTGGGACGTGAATTTCTTGAGTTTAGGAGGCATCAGAGACGCCGGAGCTGGCTTCCCGTTGACCAATATTGGAGCAGCCAAAGTGGTATCCAGACACTTTAGAAGAGCCTCGAGCGAAAAATGGTTCATAGAAGTCACGCCAGAACAGGGCGAGGCTTCTCTGTGTCTTAAAAACAGCTATCTGGCCCGCATCAATGAGATCGTCAAGGATAACGGGGCTCACTTGATGGCTCTCTATTTTCGAATCGTGCACCCTTCGTTTCCCATTATCGACAAAGACCTCTTTTTGGACAATTATCAGCACAATCTGAGCGGTATTCCCTGCTCATTGCTGGCTTGTTTGTATCTCTTTGCCCTGAATTGGTGGTCTTTCGACTCGGATCTCTCTTCCAAGCCTCGGCCTTCTCAGGAAGCCCTGGAGAAGCTGGCTGAGGAAAGTCTATCGAGAGAGACAGACCATCCATCTCTTTCCACAGTTCAGGCGAGCCTTCTTTTGGTCCAGCATCAGAGCTTTCGAGACCAGTATGCCAACCCTGGCCATTCTTGGGTGATGCAGAGCCAGATTGTGGCCATTGCACAGCAGCTGGGTCTGGACCAGGACTGCACTGGCTGGAACTTGTCTTTGAGAGAAAAGCAGCTGAGACGCAGACTCGCTTGGGGACTGTATATTCAAGAAAAATGGCTTTCGATCACCATGGGCAGATCATCGCATATAAACGACAACAATTGGGATGTAAAGGAGCTCTCGAGCAGCGACTTCCAGGAGGATGAGAATCAATCAGAATTGTCCCATCCAAACAAAGACGGCGTCATAGACTTCAGAACTGGTCGGGATCTCTTCATCCAAATGGAGAAACTCACCCGCATACTGAGCCGCATAAAGGATCAGCTTTACAACAGAAAGACAAAGTCCATTGTGGCCTCAGCCAGAGACAGAGGACCTACAGCCCAGCTCATACAGCAACTCGAGCTCATCAGGCCGCTTCAGGAATGTTTGAGGAGCTGGGAATCCAACTTGCCTAGTCGCTTGCAGCTAGAAAACGTCAAGAGGGGACACATATATGCTACTCCCAATCTGAGAATCTCTCTTATTGCTACAAAAGTATATCTCCTCAGACCGGCTATCAGCGTTTTGGCGCAAGTGAAGGCCGACAAGGTTCTCGTCGATGGAGAGTTCATGAAAATAAGGAAGTTGCTTTTTGAAAGAGCGTATCATGATTTCGAGTCTACAGTGGAGTTTTTAAGCGCCATGCGCGCTGAGCATTTACAAACATTTTGGTACTGTTGGGCAAAGAATGCCTTCAAGCACACAGTGAGTTTTGGTTTGCTTCTAGTGCTGGCCACTGGCAGTGAGTCTGAACACCACATTTGTGCGGAGAAGATTGAGGAGTACGGTTGGAAACTGAGGGTCAATTCCAAGACTGCTGAGTTCTTGCATCATTCAAGGCTCTGGTTCGACCAGCTGAAAAAACTGACTGGTGAGTGCTCGAACGAGGCTCTTTACCAGCCGTACCACTATATCAATGGCAAGCCAGCCGGAACTGGGGTCTCCTCGAAGGAGGTTGGGGAACCTCATTGTTTGGAAACCAATGTGGAAAACATTCTTCCAAGCGACAAAGAACTGGAGGACGTCAGAGCATCGCTTGCTCTTGAGACACCCTTTTTTTCGCAGCTGAGTTCCCCGCTTTCCTCCCTCGGAATCAGGGAACAGAGATCATAATGATGCTATTTTCTCAAAAAAGGTACAACTTCTGAAGGATTGAGCGAGCTCAGTTGATTTGGTCATACCTAGATACGATTCTGGAGATTCTCAGCTCAAAGAAGTGCCTCCATTGTCCTAGCCTGTAGGTGTTGTGAATCGCCTGCATGCTTTCAGCGAATATATCTGAATTTGGCTATTCTTTTGCTCAACAATTTTTCTCTGCACGTCAGTCACCTGGTTTTCTAGAGCTATGTATCAGGAGCCTGCCCCTCCAAATTGAGAGATTCTCAGCCATTCGAGTAACCCCGTTTTGAACCAATTTGGTCGTAGCTCTTTTGGACATCGCCCAATAGCGACAATGATGCTCTATCATAGACTAGTAAATCTTTGAACAGCACCGTAGTACAGAACATAGCTGCGTCTTTCTAAACTTATCTCGAAGATTCCGAGGTAGTTTAATGGTTAGAATTCTCGCTTGTCACGCGGGAGATCGGGGTTCAATTCCCCGCCTGGGAGTTTTTTTTATTTGCCAAAGTTTTTTTTTGCAAATTGTTGGAGGTTGCACTACGTTTCTGTAGCAGAAAAATCATAAGCATTCAAGAAGACTCCGAGGTAGTTTAATGGTTAGAATTCTCGCTTGTCACGCGGGAGATCGGGGTTCAATTCCCCGCCTGGGAGAAATTTTTTTGGTGAAAGTTTTCATCCTCTTTCCAACCAAGACAGAGATGTTAATTACCACGCATTTCGCGAAAATTTTCGAAAAATCGTGGTAATTGAATTTTTTTTTGGAAGTTTGGTAATTGATGTTTA